>JAQIXV010000568.1:0-27459 GCA_034700625.1 Tectocepheus velatus
TGACTCAACGCCCGCCCGGTTTCCCGCGAGTGAAGAGTGACCAGTAGGGGTACCTCCGAAACAACCCTGGGTTCCCGGTTGAGACGAAGGGCCAGACACCTCGACCGCTACACGATGTGAAGGAGCCGGTCCTGAAGGGGAGGTCAATCCCACATCAGAGACCGACATCGAGGGTCTGACGATGTTGTGAGTGAACACAGGGTTGTTAAGCATTGATAGTTACAGTGATATTAGAAGAAGTTTGGGACAACTTTTAATATCGACTGATAACGAGATGAACGCTTGACAAAAGAAAATTTTCGAAATATCCTTGATCATTGTTCATATAATATTGTTGTTTAAATTGTTTGGAAAATATTTGAAAATCGATTTAAATTTAATTCAATTCTAAATTTAACGGATTTTTTGAAAAACAGTGAATTAAGTAATTGTTTGAAATATTTTTATTGTTTGCAAAAAGTTTGAGATTTTATTCTGATATCAGCCATAAATCGATTCATAGATTTTCGACCAAAACCGCAAATAATCTCCAGAATTACCACCGATTGAACTCAATTAGACTTCAATTTAAGTTTTGAATCGTTTTATTGATATCTTTTAATTCAATTATTAATAATTTTATGAATTTTATAATTTTTATAATAGAGTCGCAAATGTTTGTAAGTTTGTATAAACCCTTTAATCATAACTTCACTAAAATTATTGAGTTTTGTTTGAATATGACGTCTGGCCATTAATATACTAATTAAGTTTTGTTTTAAAATGCCCCTTCACAAAATCATTTATTTTTGAATTTTCTAACAATCTAGTGACGTATGTGATTGAGCTTGGTTGTGATATGATGGTTGTGATTGATTTTAACAAATTTATTGAAAAAATTCGACATTCGATTCAATGATTTAAAGTAAAACTTATATCAAATTAAAATCAATTTATAGTTTCGAAGCGATATTTTCGACTTCAATCACATTATCTTTTGCTAAATCATTGATCTCTTGTTCGGAATAATTCATTTCTAAGAGAAGTCTTTTAGTGACGACTTCATCATCAGAGCTATCGTTAGGAACGGCTGGAGTTCGCGATAGTATTGGCGACGGTTTCGGTGACCCATCGCTGAAGAATGCATTTCGGCTCCGGTTGTGGTCAAACTTGTGGACAGAATCAAAGTCGAGGACAGGTGTAACGCAAGCGTCTACTCCTTCGAACAGTTGTGTCCAATCGGACTGAGTTTTTGTAGAAAATATTTCAGAGATTTTGTTCGTAAGTGTTTCCCATTGACTCAAATCGTAGCGATTGTATTGATTTGAGTCCAATCCCAGAGTTGTTGTAAACATTTCGTAAAACTGTGGCTCAAGAGCTCCGACAGCCATATATTTGTTGTCTTTAGTTCGATAACACCTATAGAAAGGACAGCCGCCGTCTAAAAGATTACTCGACCTTTGATGAGATTTTCCCCAAATCATGTCTCGCATCGGATAGTCGTCTGACATTGAATTCCAGATAAACGATGAGACATATGAAGAACCTTCAGTTATACTCTGGTCGATCACTTGTCCCCTTCCGGAAGTGTTTCTCTCAATAAGTGCTAAACATATACCAAAAGCACAGAGAAGTCCACCGCCTCTGACATCAAATACATTAAAGTAAGAAATGTTTAGAAAATGTGAAGTGAGTCCAGACCTGCGAAGTCTCCTAATATATTGATAGGAGGGGACGGCATCTCTTTGGTGCCCAACTTTGAAAGTATGCCAGAAATGGCTAAATAGTTGATGTCATGTCCGGCACTTTTGGCCAACGGTCCCGTCTGTCCATAACCCGTGAGTCGCGCATAAATAAGCCGTTGATTTGAAGCCATCAATTGATTTGGTCCTAAACCGAGTTTCTCCATAACTCCGGGTCTAAACGGCTCTATCACGACATCCGCGGAATCACTCAGTTTTCTGAATATGTGTTTCCCTTTTTCTGACTTCAAGTCAATAAAAATTGATTTTTTGCCTCTTTTTAAACAATCCGGTTGTCTATTGTGGGGCTTATAATGAGTCATTCAAATGAGTCAATCACTCAAATGTTTAGTCAAATCAATACCCGATCCACTCGAAGGACATCCGCTCCAAAATCGCTAAGAAGTAGCCCACAGAAGGGCGCCGGAGCCAGACCTGCAATCTCCAACACCTTGGTACCTTTCAAGGCCATCAAATATCACCAAATTATTTGAGTTATTATAAAATTCAGTTTAAAATTGAGACTAAAAATAATAGTTTAGTAAAAACTTGACGTCAATTGAAATGCTGTTTAAATATCTCATAATTGTCGCACATTTTCCTCAAATAATAGAAAATAAAATAATCAAAAAATGACTCAAATTGTGATTAAACGACAAAAAACCCAATTCTTGTCATTTGTTTCGAAGTTTTTATTTACAAAAATTCTAATCAAAAGTTTGAGAAACTCATCGCTAGACTGTCCTCTCAAGTGGTCTCAACCCAACCCAAAATTTTAATAGAAGTTTTAGAAACAACCATGGACAAATATAAATTAAAATTCAAGAAATATAAGCTTAAAATTGAACAATATATTGATAAATTAATTGAAAAAGACTATGATCTTGATGAATTTGGTTAAATTTGAAGATCAATTATTTGCGATCTGAAAGTTAGAATTCAAAGTCTTTTATACGAATTAGTGATTTGATTGAATGCCATCTATTAAATGGTTATCACAACTGAAATGACAGTCCAATTGAGAGATGAGAATCTCAATTATACCAAATTATACCAAGGTATAATATTATTGAAATAAATATTTATTAAATATATTTCTGAATATCAATAGAATTCTTATAATTAGAGAATATTTTAGATATATTTTGAAAGTAATTTAAAGCATTTGTGAATTCAATTCATAAATATATAGGAAAACAACACTTCCTTTGACGCAATTCCGGGAAAAATTGTGAACAAGGCAATAGTGAAGATATTCAAGGTACTATTGCTTAATTCACGCAAATACAGGATATCTGAGATGAGTGTTGAGCTTCCAATTGAAATCCGAGAGGGAATGCTTCGCGTAATGCAATACAAACTGCTGTAGAGTCGGGTATTTGTACGGCTCTTTCAGACCAAATCCTATTCAAAGAATTAAAGTTTTAAACAAATATTAGAAACAAATGAATGAAATAAAAGCAGACCATAAACTGATCGAAGAATAAGACAGTGTCTTATGACAGCTCCGCATACGAACGACAGAGTGTATTGATTCGGAAACTTTTCGCTTTTCCTATTAATTAGTCATTATTTAAATAAATACAGAATTTATTTAACTTTAAAATAAATGAATAAATACCGGACGAGAAAAGTGCCGTCAGGTCTACCCATGAGAAGTCGTTCTGCATTAGTTCGGGTGCAATTTGGTAACAACCAATTCAGTATATGATATCTCGTTAGACGACAGTCAGCGCAAAGACAACGGGAAGAGCAATGGTTTCCATAACTCAACGGTCGTTGCGTCCGATTGGGTGCCATAGACGGAGACAATGAGTTTTCGTCGAAATCCTCATCGATTGGCAACTCATTAGTAAAATCCAAATTAGACTTCGCTTTCAATAAGTCTTTGTAATCGCAGTAAATGTTCGGCTCTAATGTTGTTTTGGGACGACTTATAGTGATGTTAGGCATAGTAGAAACCGGACGAACACCTCTTCTCACGATATTATTATTGATTGTATTGTTATTTACCGTCAGATCGTTAGGACTGGGAATAACTCGAACGAGACTCACGTAATCCGACTCTGGACTGATATTCGGGTTTTCGAATCTATCGAAATCGCGTCCAAAAAATCGGGTACTCCTTCTTCTCAAATGAGAAGACCCCGTTTGACCCATTCTTTCACTTTTGATACTCTTATCGCTCAGTTGTTTAAAAAATAAGTTTCAAACAAAAGCACAGAATTACTATCAATTGTGATGAATATCAGTTGAAATATGCAATTGAGAGCAAATCTGAAACAAATGTAATCTTCAGTTCCTTTAGGATGTGATATGAAATCGTTTTGAAACGGAAATCAAAATTTATCGGATATTTCGTAAATTGACTGCTTATAGGCATAAACGACAGGCATATGACAACTATATTGAGGTATTTTTCGGGGAATTTATTGAAAATAACTTTTGATCCAAAAATGATAACTAATTTTAGATTCAATGCTCCAACACTGAAAGGATCTCCTTATTTATCAAATATTATAGTACCTGATCCTTAATACTTCACTTCAATTATGTCTTTATTATAAAATAATTTCAATAAAAATAATTTTGAATAAAAAATATCTTTAATTAAAATTAATAAACATTTGATTGAATAGAAAACTATATAAACAATTTTAGAGACCAAAGTGTCATTTGAGGAAAAACTTTTAAAAAAAAACTTTTAGGTCTTGAAAGGAAGCTACCCTTCCCTACGACCCCTACCACTGAACGTTTATTAAATTAGTAGTTTTTGGCACCGCTTTGAATGTCGTATAAAGAACTGAATTGTTTTCATTCGGAAAGTATTTGTCGTATAAATCAATAATAGATTTGTCCTCACAATCGACGGCCAGTTCTGTGATTGGAATCGATTTATATAAGCGCTCGACTTTCTCTAGGAGTGGGTCTTCAACGGAATCAGGTCTGAGTTGAGCGCCACCATTGAGACAACCTGTAGGACAGGCCATCACTTCTACGTATTGGTAGTGACACGTCTTCCGTTTGATCCGTTGGACTAAAGTCTGGATATTTCTGAAGCCATTAATGATCGCAAAAGAGAGTAATTTGTTTCCGGACTCGTCCTCAAGACTTAAGTCAATGAAGTCTTTGTTTCGCATTATTTTGTAATCCAATTGTTCTCCACTTTTGTAATACTTTTGAAAGAACTTCGAAGCCATGAATCGGAACAAGTTTTCAGTATAACCTCCAGAACCGGATCCCAAGTGTGACAGCAATTGCCCGCCATTTGATTCATCGATAAGTGAATCTAATTTTCTTGGAATCAGATCCGAAAGAATCACATTTTCTTTGTTTAGCATAACTTCGATCTCAATGGGAGTCAAAACACAATCGACTTCTTTGACGTCTTCATCGCTCTGATCGCAGATCTCAGTCCTATTTCTGGTGGCCTCAAGTTTTTTGTCATAACAGGGCATTACTGTCAGATGATAGACATCCGTTCCATTCATTTGTCTGTCTTTGAGGAACCGTTTGACCAGAACTCCCATAATTTGTTGGGCAGACTTGACTCGACTAAGGAACGGCACAATCAGCTCTCCGTGAGTTTTCTCCGCATAGCAAACAAATCCCGGACAGACTGAACACAGAACAGGGAATTGGTTTTCGTTGTATTTCAGTAAAAACTCTTTTTGAGACTCTATTAGAGACAAATGTCGCGCAAGACTTATGTCAAATATATAGTCGACTCCAAGACTGTGAAAAAATGAGGCCATCTTTTCGGCTGCCGTCTGGACTTCTAACTCATGTTTGGCCGCAATCGAGGCTATGCTCTGTAACGACAGCGATATGACAATCGTTTGCTTCTTATTTGGGTTATTCTGTTTTGAAAATAATTGGTTTGAAAAACAAAACAAATAAAATCATATTAAGTCCAAAAATTAAATACTTTATTGAAATCAATTATTTTGTAGAGTTCTTCAGATGACTGTTGAGTTATGAGAACAGTTTCGGCAGAAGTAATACATCCACTGCAGGCCAAACAATCGCCTAAAGATATTTCGACTTTTGTTTTGACATTTTTGGTCTCTTTTTTGCTTTCAATCGGTTTAATGCAGGCCTGAGTTCAGACAAAAGAGAAAAATGGATTAATTTAATCAAATTCAGTGCAGATCTCACCAGAAGTTAAGATAAATGTAGGAATGACTGACTCTAACACATAATCATTATCTATGAGAATGTCTTTAAGAGTTAGTTTCGGATCAAAATATTTGATTTCATTGGTTTCAGGTCTTCTAAAACCAATGATTAAATCGTTTGGTATGTATTTCTGTTTTATATCCCAATTGGGGAACTCCTCAAACATCACATTAAAGTGATCTAAAAATGTGTGACTCTCTTCAAACTTCTCAATGAAGTCTGACTGTCCGTATTCGGGGTACAGGAAGAGGACGGGCCAAATGAGCTGTCCTTCAGAGTTGATCGTCACATGTCTTCCATCGGTTGCCGGATGTATGGACTCGAATAGGGATCCAATGAATTGAATACCTCTTTGTTTGACTGCATCTAAAATATTGTTTTCAATTTGTTTTCGTTTGTTTTCTTTGATTTTCTCTTTTCGTTCATTTTTTTGGACTCTTTTCAATTCAATCGACGCTTTCTTCTCGTATTCGGTCAACAAATCGATGTTTTTATTGCAATTATTTTTACAGAATTGCAGACATTTTGTGTAGTCTTTGAGTTCAAAATAACACAAAACAATACGAATCAAAGCCTTTGTGTTATTTGAGTCCAATTCAAACGCTTTGATGGCATCGTTTAGCGAAGACCTGTAGTTCTTAAGGTAGTATTGGGCAGTCGACCGGTTATTATACAGAATTGAATTGATTTTGTTGTCTTCACTATTGAGTTGAATGGCCTTCGAGTACGACTCTGAGGCCCATAAATATTTCTTTCGCCGAAAATTTTCGTTTCCGTCCTCTTTATAGTTATTAATCAATTCTTCCTTTGAATTGAACTCTTCGTTGTATTTCAGTTGTCTTAAGGCGTCGACCATTGGATGCGATTCAAAGCCAACGTTTGGATTATTGGTAAAGAAGGGGTGTTTCGCAATCTCTTCTTCCCAATTGTCTTCAGTCCATCGCTCACTCGTCGACGACCCGATCGGTGTCTCACTTGAAGACAATTTTTCCAACTCTTCATTGATTTTTTTGATCTCTTCTTCGGCGGCTTTCCGTCTCATTTGGTTGTCGTTATTGTCATTAATTTCAGACATATTTCAGATTCAAAAACAATTTAAAGACAAAAATAGTCTCTTTTCGTGAAAAACGATGAAATTGTTGGAAATTTTTTGTTTTGATTTAAACCGAAATCTAAATAAATTGATTGAATACCTGAGAGGGTGTTATGAAATCGTTGAGATCTGTTATCTTAAGGGCAGAACTAAATCCCGAAGTGTTTGCCATTGATTTCAGAGACAAAACGTGTTTTTAATTTTATAATCAAAACAAACGATAAAAACAACGCAAACATTGAAAGCATTGCGTAATCTATACGACGGCTGACAATCAATTACAACATTTGCCTACAACATGTAACAAGGGCCTTTTGCTGTAACAAGGGCCTTTTACAACTTGTAACTTACAAGTCTTTTAAAAGAGTCTAAACTTTTATTATTATTATCAATGAATTTATCGGTCAATTAATTGTTAATTAAATTACAATAAATATTTTTATTTTATATATTTTTATTCATTTATTGAAAATTGAGTTAATTATTGAATTGTCACAAATGTTAGGATTTAGTAAAATAATGAAACCATCTTGTTAATTGTTAATTGAAAACGTATCTAGAACACTTAAAAATGACTTTTATAAGTTTTTTAACGTCTAAAAAATGTTGACATATGGGACACAGATTTGGTAAACAATTTTTTAAGCGACAAATATTAAGTTTTTTCTACCAGCTCATTTTTTGGTAGTTGAAAAAAATATCCGGATACATCTGCATTACTTAAATTATAATTCATTTAATGGTAGTCCATATGTCGCGTCTGTTTTTTCCTCAAAAGTTTACAAAATGAAAAAAAAAGTTTCAAAAAAATTTGTTTTTTTGGTAATTTTTTTTCAACTCAAAGGCACGACTGGCGAGTGTTGAACGCGTGAGTCAACCCTTTTTAGGGGTCCTCTCCTCTCCATCTCTTACATAAACTCTTTGAAAACCTTTTCAGAGACTAATATATCCGTTGAGTTTGCGATAAACTAAAAGCAAAAAACTTTTTATAAAAAACTATTTCTATTGAAAAAAGGAAATAATGTTTGATTGACTGCATCTGCAGACTGAAAAAAAAGTCAATGATAACCAGCAACTTATAAAAGAATAATTAAGATTAACCATAACCAGGTATTCTAGTTTATAGTCAAAATAAATTCTCAGACGTTGTGCCCAAATCCTGAGTGATTCAAATGAATCATTTCCTCCAAAAAGGATACACTTTTTCAATGTCACTAAAAAAAACCCAAATTGATTGGATAGTGATGTCAGCGATTTTTAGATTTCTAGTTACTCAACGTTTTTATAGACCTAAATGAGCACCCAGGTCATTACCTCAACATTTAACTCAATTTAAATTATAAGCTTTAGTTGTCTATCAGAAAATAGTATCGATATATGACTGCAAAACATCAGAAATCAATCAAAATTATATACACTTTTGAACTGAATGTTAAGAAAAATACAAAGTATTTGAAGAAAAAAAAAGTGAGAATAAAAATAAAATTTTCGGATACAATGACTTCGTCTGATATTTTGATACATTGTATTCCAATGTCTGGTTTTTTATGTAGTCTTTCAAATGTATTATTCAAGTATTCAATCATTTCTTTCCTTTCATTATATAATTAGTGTTTATATTCTCACTAAACGACTAATTTTTACGTCAAAAGTATAAGCGATAGTGTCTTATGTCTGAACAAAATCGACACAAAAAGACTAAAAATGAATGAAATGCAGACAAACAGCAGACGATTGAACAGAAAATTCATAAGTTTTTTATTCAAGTCTTGACACAAACTGATCGATCGCTAACTCAGAAAAAAAAGTCTGGACTTCAAGTATTTCAATACTAACTTATATTTAACAGTCGTTTGGCTCAACGTTTACCAGAAATTCTTTGTTTTGGTTTTGTTTTTCACCCAAAAAATACTCTATTATTTTGATTCCTTCCAAAAATAAAACAAATCAAAAATAAAGTCAATATAAAAAACAATAATTATAACTTTGGAAACGATTATTCTGAGTTCACGAGTGATAGGAGTCAGAGCACTCGGCACTGATTTTATTGATTGAAAAAATAGTTCAGAGTTAAAAAAATTCATTTCATATTATCTTTTTGTTAGACATCGATATTAATATTATTAGCCTTTGATTACAGAATACAAACAAATTGTAGAAACATAGGAGTGATAGGAGTGAACCCGAATCCCAGTCCTATTAGTTTTTGTAATAATTATATTTTGGTTAATAGACTTAATGCAGACGAGAATTCACATTATGTTTGAGATTATGGTCATTAAAATTGTTGTTAATTTCAATTTTTCAGACTTTAACGACCGAAGCCGTCATTAATAATACTTTGTTTAATAGGCTTTTGATAAAAATCTATCAATTATTTCGATATCTTCAGATCATTTGTCAGCTGATCCCAAGAATTTGCACTTTTTTAACACCAGTCATAGACACGATTTTTTGGTGTTTCAACCAAATAATGAAGTTTTACATTAGATTTACATTAATTTTCTTGTGTCTGGACAGAGCACCGGCTCGAGGAACAGCACAGCCTTGAAATTGGTAAATATTTTGCAAGATACTTTAATTAATCAATTTGTTCAATAATCAATCTTTTGGCTAAAAATTACATAATTATTGATAATTAGATATTTTTATTTATAATCAAATCGTATTCGAGTTGAATATCATCTGAAAATAATTTCTTTATTTTTGTTCAGTTTTTCGATTAATTTATTATTCATTTTATAAGAAATTGAAAAATCAAACTTCAATTCCGGTATATCTGACCCCAGATTCTGATAAAAAAAATTCCGAAGATATGAACAAAACTTTTATTCTTATAATTGAATTGATTTTTAATTAAAGTCATTTCATTACAATTAATATTTTAAATTATTATTTGAAAAAAAAGATATTATTTTGAGACAAAATAATCATTTGAAGGTATAATACGATACATACGTTTGCAGTGTCTTCTATAAGCGACTTGAATGGCAGTGACCGACAGACAGACAGCCCTTTGCAAAGTGGCAATAACTAGAATAGGTTACGTTATTGACGCCACAGACTGGACTATTGGCACTGACAGGCGGGCCAGTGGTGCTTAGTAAGTGCTGAGATGTAAGTCCGTAATATTACATTGTAATTTACGTCATATTACGGTAAAATACGGTAATATTACGCGTTTTATTTTACGTGACAGTAATTTAGTGCACATCAAAAGTGGTGCCATTTCTATTGAAAAAGCAGCTTTTTAATCTTAACAAGATAGTTTTGAAGGTTTCAATTCAGAAAATCACGTAGAACTGGTTGATTAATTTTGAGAAATTAAGCACGTAAATTTTGGAATATTACCAATTTTACCGTAACTTACATGTAATAACTTAAATGAGACAAAATTTTAAATTACGGTATTTTTACATCTCATGTGCTTACATCGCACACAATGAGGCTTCAAATTATGGTCTAAAATACATGTCTTGCTATGAGCGCAGCGAACGCTATCGCATGAGTCTATTCCCAGAGAAAGAAAACATAAAATATTTAATAAAATCCGACAAAAAATAGTCAATAAATGAAATGGAAATTCTTAGACATGAGTTCAATAAATTCTTGATACAAGACATTGGATCGACATAAGAATCAAAGTTAAAACACGTGTTTAGAAGGAAAAAGAGAATAAAGAAAATTATAGTCAAACTTATAAATTGCTTCAATCAGTCATATATTGAACCTGTAATTAAGTAGATGTACTCCAGTCTGACATACCTTCACAACTTCCATAGTATTCTACGGTTAGAGTGGAATCCTTGCGGCACTTTCGCTTCAAAAGCCTACAGACGTGCCGATAGGTCCGGCCATCGCTTCCTTAAATGCAATCAAATTTTTAAACTCAAATTACTTTTACTTTTTGTTTGAAATTTTATTTGTATTAAAAAATTAATGATTATTGTGAGTAATGTCTGATGAGTACTGACCACAGACGGGCCCCAATCTCCTCTTACGCCGGGAGCACTTTGGGGCGCATATACAGGTCGGCCGGCGCTCATCCTTAACGACACATGTCTTTCCTGCCCCACACTCAACGCCTTCACACGTTGCTATCGATCACAAGACGTAAATCAAATTAATCGGACAATAATTGGCGTAAACTTTATTATCATTTCTTTTAAGAGTTTAATGAAAGGTATAAAACGATTGCCAAATGAGATATGAGTCCCAAAAACTATTTGCATTATCACAAGAAAAGGGGCGACTCTTAAGTATGCGAATCAAGTTTTCTCTCAATCAGGGATGGCCACAGGAGGGGTCCAGCTAAAATATCCCTCTGGAACAGCAAAATTAGCAAAATACCCCCCTATTCCAAATAGTAGCCCCTCCCCTGGACCCCTAGAAAATTTTCCCAAAATCTGCCATTTTACCCTTTCCTACCCCTGGAGCTCCTCAGCTTGGCCATCCCTGCTCTCAATGAATGAACTTATAGTGAGATTTGTACTAAAAATAAGACAAATTCCCGAAAACTGTGATCACTATTATTGATATCAAATCAAATGAATATTAAGTTTCGCGAAAAAAACAGAAAAAAATAAAAACTGAAAAACAAATAAAAGTTAAGTTAAGCACAAAATCATAACTAAAATACTTTTTAATTGGAAAATATTATCACAAAATTCTTATTATAATTTTTCTCTAAAATGTTTTTAATATAAAAAATATTTTTTTTTGTTTTAAACATTTCTCTAATGATTTATAGAAATCAATTAATTTTTTGCTTCTTTTGAGGCGTGGAATAAGATTTTCTCTGAGAGAAAGCCATTTAATAAAACATTTGATAAACAACTGCTTAAAAAGTTTGGACTTTAAAGAAATCAATTTCGAGAAATGCTTTGAATTCCAGGAATAGTCTCCAAAATAAAACTTTTAAATAAGTTTTTAAAAGTATTAAATAAATTGATCGCAGGTTTGTTTCTCATGGAAAACGTTTGGCAATTAATTAGAGCCCAGAATTAGAGGCAAGAGATTAACAAAAGAGAAACACATTTTTTGGTTGACTTTACCCTTGCAGGGAGCACAGGGAACACCACCTCTGAGTGCGCGGTAATAAAACAACTGCCCACTCGTTAAATCCGAGGAGTAAGCCGTGGCTGTAATCCCAGTGTTAGAGCTCTCGGCAGCGCTACAGCACTGGTCTTCTGTGACGTCCTGTCGGAGTAAATCAGTGCAGCGGCCGTTCCGATTGGGGGCACTCCAGCACAGGCCAGCTATCAATCAAAATAACATGTATTTAGAGGTTTTCAAAAACAAAATTTAATGATTTTCTTTCCTAAACAGTATTTTTTATGGATTTTACAAATTTTATTGAAGCCATAAATTTCTTGTTTTTATTTGAATTCAATTCTTTAAACCAAATAATTAAACGAAAAGTTTTTTTTACTTTTGATTTATATAATGATTTTGAGTCTAAAGTATCGAAATAAAAGTTATTCCAATGTTTCGATTGTTTCGAAAACAAAAATCAAGAATAAATTTATTCGGAATTTCAACTGAACTGAAGTAATCCCTGAACTGAAAGTCTAGAGCAAACATTCCAACAGATTTTCAAACAGAAAAAATCGACTCAAATCTAATGAATTATTCAAAAGAAAAAAATTATTACAAAATAAATCAATAAATTGAATAACTTTTTAAAAGTCATCGCTTTTTCGGTTAATAATAAAATGATTTTGTCTTATGTTTTGACTTTTTCCACAAAATTAACGATAAGTAATGAATAGGTAAGAGATAGGATTGATATCAGGGGTGGTCCACATGTGGGCGGAGATGGACTTCTTTTGATCGCTAGTAATATGTCATATGTCAGAGTTAGAGCTCGGGTCTGAATCACTGCTAAACACCTGACAAAAAGATTTTTGGCGAAAAGAAGATTTATTTTTTGAATGGTTTACTCAGAACAGAACCGTTTGGATACAGACTCGCTATCCATTGACTCTATTTTAGTGCTTTTTAGCCAATGGCTATGGATTTGAAATTTTGTGACATTTTTTTGTGAGTGAAGTTAAAAGTTGAGCATAAGGTTCAGCAGACATCCGGAGTCAAACTCTCTGCTCAAATACTGATTTAGGGTTAACTCAGTTTATTGTGCCATAAACTACACGAGACACTAGTCCTCGATCGCCAATAGCTGCCTGTCTGGCCGTCATTGTGACCCTGACCATGAGGGAGACTTCTTAGACCAATCATTTGTGACACAATCATATCACAAAAGTCATGGTCACTACAACTGGTCACACAAGACATAAATCGATTGATTCTTAGGAAAGTCTTTTAGATGTTTTGTCTGAGATTTTGATTCTTGAATGTCGTCTAATGTGAGGAATGTATTCAAAACTTATGCCAATTCCTATTCAATAGACATTTGTTAAGAAAAGTCTGAAAGTGTTTAACAGATTCAAAGAAAGTTTTAATTTTGTGGATCAGAAGCAAAACCCATGAGAAAAGTCTCGCCATTTAGTCTTCAAAAATAAGTTTCAAAGAATAAAATCTATAAATACTTTGGATTACTTTATCACTGTTTGCATCGTTTCTATTATTTTTTATCTCACAATAAACTTAATTAATGCCTGACTTCGAAATATAGTCTAAAATTAGGAAATGAACGGAATATCTGTGGAGAAAGATGTAGAAGAATATGCCAGTCCTTGGTTTGACACCAGACAAGGTCATATACCAAAAACACGCGTACATTAAAAGTTTGCGTAACTCTTAATTTCTAAATCAAACATTTGTCTAACTTTTAATCTGTTCCTAATTTTCAAACTAAACGCTCGAATCTGATGTTTCATAAGAAAAAGTTGGGTTTTCCTCAAAACGACATCAAATTATCTTTAAATTCGCGAAATTTTAATCAATTAATGTTTAGAGGAAAGAGTAGGAGAAGAGAGGGTAGGATCACCAGATCTATACGACAGGAACAAACAACAAGTCATTGAATATTTATTTTGATTAAGTCTTTGAAAAGTTTATCGATTAATCAAAAATAAAAATTATGAGAAATAAACTTTTCATTCAATTTTGGAATCGTTTCCAACTTTTGATTCAAACATTTTTCTACCCAAAGACTCAATTAAATGAATGAAAGAAATATTTTTTCCGTTTATAGCCTTAAATAGTGATTTGAAAGTCGAGTAATCTCTTCAGTAATCAAATTGTTTGGCGAAACGGAAAAAACATTTAAAAGACGTGGGATTTATAGCCACAAAATTAGAGCATTCAGTAAAAGTCTGTTTCATATGATATGAGACAAAGTGATTCTGTCATCGCTTTTATAATCCTATTTAATATTCAGTCTGTGATTCAAATGAGGCAAATGTCTCGTTAAGTGAACCCAAGAATCAAAACTTTTTTTTCAATCTGAGAGTTGGACTGATTCGGGTCACACTCACACACATAAGACAGACAATAAATATAAGACATTTGGAGTGAAAACTGTCGATAATTGGAGTCCTCTTTAATAACACTATTTTCTGACATATCTTTACGTAAATTTGGAGACGCCTTTGGGGGGGGATGGGGGGGGGGTTATAACCTTTCTTTTCCAGGGGTGGGGGTTCGCCATTTCTAATGTAAACAAAACGACTGAATCATTAATCTTATAAATTCAAAGACTTATTAAGATATAAAATGACGCAAAACTCGATAAAAAGATTTATCGTTTACTCAGTTTTAGTAATACATAGATATAAAGAGTTAAATATTTTTCTCCGATAACTTAAGTGTAATAACAAGAAAACATTGAATTATGCAGACTATGAGACTTGTAAGCAATGATTGATTAAAAGTTTTCATAAGTCAATAAACTATTGACAGACAAATCGTCAAAAGCTGATAGAAATAAAAGAGGGATTCCCTATTCTGTGTGGACTCCCATTCAAATATAATTATGATTTGCTGATAGAAGAGGTCCTATTGAACAACTTTGTTTCTGGTCACATTACCGAAACTATTTGAATTTTTGAGCTAGGAACTGTCAAAGTTGATAAATCTCTCATTTCTGATAACATCATATAAGATCTCATACAAACTCTATGGGAATTCATCAACTTTAACAGCTCCTAGCTCAAAAATTCAGTTTCGGTAATGTGACCAGCAACAAAGTTGTTCAATAGGTCCTCTTCTATCGGCAAATCATAAAATTATTTGAATGCGACCCACAATTGGCTTTGAACCTGGCTCTTTTTTGGGAAAAAGTCTAAAAAACTAATTAAAAAATACAATTAAATGATACATACCGTCGACGCTTTGAAAAGAGATGTTAATAATGAGTATTAAATATAAAACAAAACAGGAATTCCTCCAATGAATTCGAGTCTGAGTGTCGCCAATGCAGGGAAAAGTAATGACTTCAACAGTCAGACCCATTGTAGACAACTGTACTCTAGAGAAGTGTTTTTGAATCTTACGATTCTTGCGATTCTGGCAGACTTTACGGTTAGGAAAAGTTTTCACTGAAAAAGTTTTTTTTTATCTGTCGATCCTCTCTCTGAGTGAGCACTGAGTGAAACGTAATGTTTGACAAATATATTTTCACTCAAACCATACTATAGTTTAACTAAAGAATTGTAAGTGAATTGAAGAGAGAGAGAGAGAGAGAGGGAGAGAGAGAGGAGAGAGAGGAGCGTAAGTTTGTTGACGAGCACAACCTTCACAACCTTGAAACAGGTGCACTCAAACATATACGCACCTATAATTCTGGCCAATACTCGAGTCTCGAACCCAGTGTTATATAATAGTCGAGTCGAGAGTCGAGCCAACAGTTAGTGAGTGTGAGTCGAAAAGACTGTTAAGACTCCGATCCTGTTCTCAAATACTAAGAAAATTAGAGAAAAAAGAAAACCAAAGTCGAGACCAAAGAAGAAAATGATAATTAAAGGGCAGTCGTTAAGAATTATGACTATTATTCAAAAGAAACAATAAATATAAACATAAATAAAAGTAAAACTCAGGTATTCTTTACTGATTTGTACTGGAATTCACTCAATTCTCAAATATTTGGCTCAATTTCAAAATAACTTTCGCTCTAATTCTAAGCCACAAAAAGCCGGCAAACAATCAAAAGGAATGCCTTTTTTCCATCGATTCAACACTTTTTCACTTTAAAATCAAAACAGTTCTCAGAATCGATGAGAGGAGGGCTCCCAACGATCATTACCTCAATTTTGAATTTACAATATTTTGCCTCTAATTTGGGTTTCAATTAAGAATAGGTTCAAAGAGTGACTCTCATTATCTTACAACTCGTCAATTGGTTAAAACAACATTAATTTGTTTGACGTTCAGTGGGAACATCAAGATTAGCATCAAGGCAAACTTTATGCAAATGTAAAACTTTCTATAATAGACTCAATAAAAATGCTATAAATATTTAATATTCAAAATTATTTAAAAATCAAAGTCTAGAAGATATGAATCCAATCCAAGGCACTAATCTGTTATGTATTCAATGAAAGTCTACTTTTTCTTTTGATTTCACTCCAAAAAAGATAAAATGAATGAAATGTTTCACAATATTTTCAAAAAAATATTAAGAATTTCACAAACTATGAGTCAATATAAGAGTTAATGAGATTTCGTGAGAAGTTTTGTCTTTCAATTAGAGTTTGACTCATAAAACAAATTATGAAAAAAAAAGTTTTTATTTTTACTCTTTCTTTGAAATCGGTTGAGGAATAAAAAACAGAAGAGAATGGAATCGAAGAATAATATACATCAGAGACAATACCATTAGTGATAATGTCTTAAAGCCATTAATGTCTCGGATTTGAGGCCAAATAGAAATCCTGATTAATGTCTGTGTTTTAGATGAAAACAATTCTTAATTTATTTGTTTTCCAAGAAATCAATTGTTTTATTGTTTGTATTCTTGGAAAACAAGAAATCGATTTCCTTTGAAAATATCAGACATTTTTCTGACATTAAATGAAATTATTTACAAATAATACAAATCAGAGTTCAATGTCTTTTCCAGACTTTGTTTTGTGTAATCAAATGTCTGTCGAATAATAATATAAATCAAAACAATGTCTGCAGTTATGAACAAATGACATGTTCTCAAAAAAATGCAAACAAAGGAGACGTTCAGACAATAATAAACACGACATAAAAGATATGATTAAGTCTTAAAAGCAATAACTTTTATATTAAGTGTTTTGAGTCGTAAAAATGTTTGCCTTAAAACTCGTTTACAAATAAAATGTAAAAACAATTTGAAACTCTTTTAACTCGTGAATTAAATGACCAGAAATTGATTGGAATTTTCTTTTCTAATCGATTAGCCATCAGTTGGTTCAGAGGTTTGGTTCTGGAAGTTAGGGTTTATCACATTTATCTGAAATTAAAATCAAGAATAGCATAGAAATCAACTCAAACTTTAGATAAAAATATCAAAAATGGTGTTAATATGCAATTTAAATACCGGCTCAACGATTCCGTCCTCTTGTTTTCCTAACGCTTGGCCTGAAGTCCATCCCATTTTGGACAGCATTTGAAAGCCTTTATTGGATTTGGATAACGCACTGAACCGATAAAAAGAAACAAAACTAAGAGAAGAGCAATAAATCAGTCGTTGACTCACGTGTCGAGAGAAGTGCCGGAGGCTGTCTTTTCGTAGGGATTGTCACTTCCCTTCTCAACTCTCCTCTTCCCTGCCCTGTCCTTATAGTTTGTATTTGTAATTAGAGTTGTTTTCGGTTCAATAAAGTCCGCGTCTTTAAGACCATATTTTTTCTTCAAAGACTTCAATTGTTTTTTGCGATCAATTTCTTTGTCAGTCTTTGAGTAAAAACTATTTTGCACTTCATTTAACTTAAGACTTGCGATAACGAGTCCGGGTTCACAATTATCGCACGTAACGTCTTTTCCTCTATGGATGTGCACTAATAACAGACATTTACCAAAAGATATTTCATCGCAATGTTTGATAACTGTTTCACTATTTTTCTTGATTTTAGTGCCATTAATAACCGTTCCATTAGTGCTCTTCAGGTCTTTAATCACATAATTGTTTTGATTGTAATCATATCTGATCTCTGCGTGACTCTAATCATAGGAAAACAGTTATCAGTCATTAATTTTAAATTATTTTTAGGACTGACTCGACTGACGGACTCGTCTGTGATATAGAGGTCACAATTGGAGTCATTCCCAATCTTAGCGCCCATACACGTGACCAGTAATAGACTCCCGATCTCTAAAGTCGTAGATTTCTTGACAATCAGACGAACCAAAGGAGGACTCGATTCACATCTTTCTGTAGTTTTTGATAAAATTGTGGATAAATTGACACAATTTGTGCCAAAACTTCAAACCTTCTGAACAATAACTTTGATCGGAATCAATTGAAATTTCATCGGAGTCTTCAATTTCTCCCTCTTCTTCTTCAGATGAAACTTCGATGACATCGCTCTCATTGTCATCACTTTTATTGTATTTTTTCCTTTTCTGTAATCAATTAAAAGAAGATAACAAACAAATCAACGAAAATCTTCTAAAAGAACCTTTGATTTCAAGTTTTTCGGTGATTTCTGCCGTTTTTGTGTCTCATCTTTGAGTGAGGAATAAAATTCATACTCTTTTTTCTCAGAATCGTATTTATAATAGTTTTGTGTCTTTGGGTCATAAAAAAGGTACGAATCCTATCATAAAAACAATTAATCACTGAATGAAAGGAAGATATTGAAGGAAATTCATTACCGGATAGTAATACCAACCACTGCTTCGACTGTAATAAGTCTTTGACTTTTCGTCGTAGAGATAGTCGTTCTCGAAGTCATTCTTTTGTGAAACTTCTTCAGCCGTTTCGCGAACCAAATCACTTATTTTGGTCCGATTTGTGACACAATTTGTGACACTATTTTGTTTCCAATCCTTTGAATCTTGACTTTTATCACAAGAATCCAAATTATGTTTACATTTACTGCACAAAAGATTTTGACTAAAAGAGTCACTAAAAAGAGTCAAATCTGTTTGACTTTCAACAGAAGAAGATATGGTTTTGATGACACTCTGATGTAAATGAAGTTTTGCCGACAAGAGCTTCAACTGATCCCTTAAATCCTCGTTATATTTGACGGAAACCTCTTTTTCTCGCAAAAGTTTTTCAATCAATTTATTATTGCTTTTAATTTCACTGTTTTTCAGTTCCAATTGTTTTCTCAAGTCTTCAGTCTCTTCGGTATTTGAATTCATGGCTCAAATCAATAAATAAAAGATATTATAAAAAATAAAATCAAAAATAATGACTCAATTAATGACACAATTAATGACTCAATAAATAAAATCTGATTTCAAATCAAAACATAAACACAAAGTGTCATCGAATTTACGTTTCTATGGAAACGTCTGTAAACATAAAACACGTGTTTTTAAAAGTCATTCATTTGTTTTAAAACCATTTTCAGCCATAAATCAAATCAAAAATTAACGATAAAATGGACGACAAAATCAAAGACGAAGACATCAAAGAAGAGGATATGAAAGAAGAAGACATAAAAGACGATGAGTTCGATAGCGATGACATCGAGTCATCCGAAAGCGAAGAAGAAGACGAAGAAATGGAAACCGAAGAAAATGCCGCCGAAGAGGAGCCACCCGTTCGGCGAACATATATCCCGACGGCTGTCGATAGTAATGAAGAGTTAGAGTTCGACGAATCCGCTTATATTATGTACAGAAAGGCAGAGACAGACTATCCGTGTCTTAGTTTTGATATATTGGCCGATAATTTGGGTTCCGGTGCCGAACGCGCCGACAGCTATCCGTTGACCTGTCATTTAGTGGCCGGAACTCAATCGGGAAAAGCGAATGAAAACAAACTATTAGTTCTTCGAATGTCTAATCTTCACAAAATGAAAATCAAACAAAAAGAAGAATCCGATGAAGAGAGTGATGATAGCAGTGATGAAGAAGACGGCGAAGAGCCTCAACTCAATTGCATTCCGATCCAACACAAGGGTTGTGTCAATAGAGTAAGAAGTACTCTAATCAATGGCAGGAGTTTCTGCTCGACGTGGTCTGAGTCGGGAACAGTTTATATCTGGAACTTAACGCAAGCCATCGACGCCTTAACTGACTCCGAACTCATGAATCAATTCACGAAAAACAAGACATCGATTAAACCCATTTACAACTTCAGTGGACATCGAATAGAAGGTTATGGACTCGACTGGTCCGGACTCAATGAAGGAGTGTTGGCCAGCGGTGACTGCAGGAAGAATATTCACATTTGGAAGCCAACAGAGTCTGGTATTTGGGCCGTCGATCAAAAACCATTGATCGGACACAAAGAGTCTGTTGAAGACATTCAGTGGTCTCCAAATGAAGAGAATGTGTTGGCCTCGGGTTCTGTCGATAAGTCGATCAGAATTTGGGACATTCGCGCGAAACCCATCTCCAGTTGTATGTTAACCGTGGAGTCGGCCCACGAGTCAGACGTTAATGTCATTTCTTGGAACAAATCGGAGAAGACATTCATCTGCTCCGGAGGTGATGACGGAGTCATCAAAATATGGGATTTAAGACATTTTAAATCTAAATCTCCGAAACCGATCGCGACATTCAAACACCACTTATCGCACATCACTTCAGTGGAATGGCATCCGACAGACGGCACAGTATTTGCCGCCTCTGGAGATGACAATCAGTTGACTCTCTGGGACTTAGCCGTAGAGAAAGATAACGACAATGAAACTGAAGAACAACCAGAAGTGAATCAATTGCCGCCACAACTATTATTCATTCACCAAGGTCAAACAGAAATCAAGGAACTTCATTGGCACAAACAAATACCCGGTTTGGTCATCAGCACCGCCTCCAATGGCATTGATTTGTTCCGAACAATAAGTGTCTGAATAAATAGTTTTCAAGAAATAAATCGATTGAAAATATTTCGATAAAATATTTTTATTTTCATTCAACACATGATTTGATTAAAATATTATTTATGTTTACAATAATATGAAAACAAAAATCAATCAAAAATTTAATGCATTTTAAATTTCATTTCTAATTATAAGCAAAAAAACTGAATAAAATTGTACTCGAGTTTAGTCTAATCGTCAATAAGTAGCGATTGGATTGAATCCAATCATAGCTCCCCTCAAACGCAATAAATGGATGGAAAGGCACTCATTATCATTGAATAGCGCTTACAATCGATTTAAATAATTTACAATAATTTGAACTAAACTTAAGACGAGTCTAATATTTGTGTCACAAAACCAGAGATATCATTGTTTTGGTTATTTTTGATGAAAGGGAGTTCCAAAAGACCCGAATAATTGGGTCTCTTCTGGTAATCGCGTTGTAAACTAAACACAAAAATTATTAATTGATTTCATAATCAATGGACAAATTGTTTGACTCTTACCAGAGTTCGATGAAGTTCTCGAAGTCTGGGGAAAACCTATTGGGTGGGAGTCGTGGCGGTTCGTCCTGACATATGCGCTTCAACTGCTCGAACAGGTTCTTGGACTCAGGGAATGGGAATTTACCGATCGCTAACTCAAGCATTGATATGCCTTTCGATTACAAAACAAATTCAATTGAAAACAAGTTTGCAATCAATTAATGTTTAGTCAAACCTAAACTCCAAACATCTGATCGGATGTCATAACCCCTGCGATTCGGGTCCGGATTAATCCTTTCGGGAGCCATATATGGCTTACATCCGGCTTCGAATGTCTGAGCGATCGAATTGACTAAATGACCCGATATTCCGAAGTCACACATTTTAACGATTCCTTTACGACTGATCAGAATATTTGATGGTTTGACGTCTCTGTGAATTATTTTGATTCCATACAAGTATTGCAACGCTTTTACAATACTGTCCGCTATTTTGCCCAAAATATCTTCGGGAATGGCGTTCACTTCCAAGGGATTCTCTACTTTACGGAACGCCAACCGATAAAACTTATCTAAAGATGAGTCCAATATCTCCATAAAGAGCCAGAGGTCCCCCTCCCAGAAGATCGCGCCATAAAACTCACTATAAGTTCAAAATTGAATCAAATCTTAAACAATGGGTGAGAGAGGAATGGGTGGTGAGAGGACTGACACAATATTGGGACATCCCATGGCATTGACCAACACATTCATATCCATGAGAAGACGTTTCTGTTCCTGAACTATAGTGGCGCTAATCCTCTGAACAATAATTGAGTTAAAATTATTTAACTATTAATAAAATTGCCGGAAGTAATACCTTTACAGCCATTTCAAGACCGGTTGGGATGTGTTTAACCTTTTCTACGATACCATAGGCTCCTCTTCCCAATTCTTGCACAGTTTCCAAGTTAGCTGGCTCAATCTCTATTGTTTGGTCACCTATTTTTATGGTAGTCTTCGTGTCTATGTCTTGAGGAGTAGTCAACTGTTGAGGAGTCGTTTCAATCTCTATTGGATTGAGAAGTGGTGGCGGTCTTCGCTTCGGAGGCTTTCCTATTAAATAAAAACATTGATTTCGATAAACAATTGTCTCGTTTTGAGTGAGAGATAAAACAAAATATAGATTTGTTGACAAACCTGAAGACATTTTCCGATAATTACTTAGCGATCAATAAAACAATAATTTAATTGAAAAACAATTAATTAATGAATTAATTGAAACCAAATAATAGATTAAATTGTATTTGAAATGAATTTGTTGTAAAATTGAGCCAAAATTGAGTGTAGTTTTGGCCTAAAAACAGATTAAACTAATAAACCAAAAGATAAGTGAAAACCATTAAACTCTTGAGAGGTATTCAAATCAGTTAGTGATCAGTAGTTATGATAAAATCAATTGTTTTTTGTTTGCACTTAATATGTGGTTAGGAATGCATTCAATTCAATGACTCAATTGAGTGAATGTCTGACACTTTTTGTAATAATTTGTGGACAAAAACAAACGACTGACTCATTCACGCATTCATTCATTTGGCGTTACGTTAAGAGACGTAATCATTAGCTTTCACTCAATTACAACAAATATCTTACAACTTATCAGACAATCATTAATTGATTTTCTCTGAAGATAACTGATTATCACTCAATAGTTGTTATAAATTGTTGAAAATTATTCCCCAATTGTTTCATATTCTTTGGGTTTCTTTGGTTTTGATCTATTTTTGTGATAAAATCAAAGAATATTAACCAAACCTTTCTGTGACTTACTTTATGGTGAAGTCATGTGATATTTAAATACCTCTTTAAACACGTGTTTTGATTGATTGATATTTTTAGTGAAACCATTAGTCATTTGGAGAGGATTTGAATTAGTAATCAAAATTGAAAGTTTAAAATAAATAGATTGATTGAGCTTGGTGAAATATTGGTGAAATAATCTAATTTTTATTTAATAACTGATCCGTTTCCTAATGGAGTCAAACAAACGAAAGAAGTGTTCGTTTTATAAACAAAATTATAAGAAATGTAAACCAAATGTCGGCCTTTTGGCCGAAGGGATGACCGGCTTTATAATGACCTGTAATTTCAAAGAATATCATTGTCTTAAAGAAGGGTATAATCTATTGAACGAATTCGCCGACAAATTATACGGTAGTTATGGTTTAGAGTCCCAAACAAACCGTCCGGAAGTCGATATCGAAACCGCTGTTCAAAATGAGATCAATTCGATTAAGAATAACGAGAAACGGTTCCAACAGATGATCACAAAATGCAATAATGTTTTGTTCATCAAATCAAATGACAAATCTGTGGATCCATTAGTAATTTGTTCTGAAATACTCAAACAAATTGAAACAAATGGCAAACAATTGACACAACAGTTATTAAGACTTATCCCAATTGTGACTACATTTAAGTCAAACTCTAATTTCGATGAAATAATTGAAACAAATTTAGAGAAACAGACAAAAGAGTCGATAAGTTTTGTCATTCAATGCAAAGTCAGAAACAACAGTGAAGTCAAGAAAATGGATTTAATTGAAAGAGTGGTCACTATTGTCAAGAAAGTGAGGCCCGAGTGGACGGTTGACTTCACCCAACCCAAGCTCACCATCGATTTGGAAGTACTACACAAAACAATATGCCTTTCATTCCTTAAAGACTATCAAAACTATTGTAGAAATAATTTAATTGAATTCTCAAAAAAGTCTTTAAAACGATTAGAAGAGACATTAAAGACAGACATTAAAGAAGAAGACATTAAAATAGAAACAAATGTTTAATAAATTATAAACTCATTAATGAAATACATTAATAAATTGTATATAAAATTGATTTATTGTCAAAAGACTAGTGTCTAAGGCTTTACTCAAATGAATTCAATTCCTTCGTATTTATAATTTCCTATCAATTGTTCCGATAAAAGGATTTTTCCGTCGATAGTAAACGCCGTTATATAAGAGGCAACCCTTCCGTTGTCTTCTTGTGATTTGAGGGCAACTATTATTCTGTCGGATGTGTTCGGAATGAATTTAAATGAAGAAAAGCCATGAGTTGGCAGAAGAGGGCCCACTGTCTTCATCTGGACGTCTGTAAACTCTTGATTCGATGTCAATAAAATGTTAGACCCTTTCCTTTCGTCTTCTTTTTCATTGTACTGAGTGGTGGACACCCTTCGGGGCAGAAAATACCACTTCCGGTGAACAGGACTCCAAACGGCCGACTCGTGGATAGCATATCCGGGATATTGAATACCACAGGAAGACCTTAAGGCGAGATAATTGTCGCGCCAGTTGTGGTGTTCCACTTCTCCAGATGTCGATATGGTTTTAATCCATTGGGGATTATAATTGAGAAGTTCTCCTGAAGTGGAGGTCCACTCTTTGCCGAGACCTCCGACATATAGTTTATGATCTTTGACTGCAATCCACTCACATTTGAAACTCTTGGGAGTATTTCCGTCGCCGTCAGTCAATATAACCCAAGGAATGGCGCTGTCGTCTCGAATGTGGTACAGAACACCTGTCCTGTCGTCACATGAATAAAGTTTTCCATTGAAGACAATCAGTTCAGACAATTCCATAGCCCGTCCCTCTTGTGAAAGACTTGAGCGGAGAGGGACTGACCTCTTATCCCATTTCACTTGAATTGTCTCTTCGTTTGTATAATAAATAAGATGTCCTCTCAGTATATAACTGACCCACGAGTCCCGTTGTCCAACAGCTTTGGACTCAGTGTCTAAATCTGTGATAACAGCGATTCTGAATCTGATCCTCTCATCGGACAGGTATTCAGGTCTTGTCAGCGGATATGTCGTATTGTATGCAATTTTAGGCCTACAGTCGTTTGGGTGATGATTGTGTTCGTGTCCGTGATCTTCATCTAAATTGTGGTGTTGTGTCGTATCGTTTAGAGTGACTCTACTCTTGGGAACCAATGAATATAAAACAAAGAGTACGACAATACCGGCCACCGAAACAACGGTCACGAATTGTGTCTGAAGTCTTAGTGTATTGTTTGTTACCGTATATGATATCGGAGTCCGAACTGCTTTACGCCAATCACTCATCACTTCTTGAGACTAAATTATGGATCAAATCAATTGTTTCGACACTTTTTTCATTCAATTTGTTTGAATTTTTGCGGATTTTTCAGAAGATTTTTCAGACAATAAATATGTTAACCATTTTATGTGATTTTCAGATCAAAGGCTCAATAAAATAGTAATTAACTTAAAGTTAATCAAAAGATTAAAAAAAACTTAAAATTATATTCAGTTTAAATCACAGATAATATTAAATTACAACAAATTTTTGAGAAAACATAACAACAAATCATTTATAGATTGAAAGCCTTTCCAACAGATGGCAAACACTTTCAAAACTTATTTATAAATTAATTATTTTATTTTTAACGTTAAATAAATGTTTAATAAGTATAATAATAATTACAAAATAATTAACTCATAATTGAGGTCAACGATCGTAAATGCAATATAACTTTAAGTTAATGGTCGGACAAATGTCTATAAGTTTTTGTAAATTCAATGATAGCCTATCATTGGATTAATTTGTTTGCAAAAGAAAAACATTTATTCAAATAATTTTTAGTCAAACGGAAGTTATTTTGCTTTTAATTATTATTTTATTTTTTTTTTTGCTGTAATTTCGCTTAATATCTGAATAAATCATTGAAATCATAGCTATAGTAAGGAATCAATTGAATTGAGTTTTTGTTAAAATTGAGGAAAGAATCAAAAACTAACGGAAATGTAATTCAAAGGGATTTTTAATTTTAAAAATAAATTGAATTTTTTCTTATCTTCAATACAAGAAATGAATCTCTTATTGTGTCGTCTCTTAACTTATTTTTCTCATTTGATTTATTGTTTCTTAACTTCATATGAATTATGAGTTTTTACTTTTTCGACATTTAATGCGAAATAAAAATTTGAAAATTTAATTGAATTTTATTTTTCGATTATAATTAACTTTTATATTGTAATTAATTTTTTGTTTTGATTAATCATTTTTGAGGCAAAGGATCAAAACTTTATGTAATTAAAAAGAAATTTCAAAAAAGGGTTAAAAATAATTTAAAAGTCTTTGACACCTATAATGATAATTATCAACAAGTTGGTCACTGCAGGTACTTGCCTTGCTCATTTTGAAGATGAGCTCTAAATTAGAGCCTCTAATTCTAAGTTTTAATCAAAAGTTTTTGATTCAAAACATATATTAATTAAAAGTATTAAAACTAAAAACTGAAAAGTTTTGCAAAATATTTAATTTAATTAAATAAATAATTTTCACTACAATTGGAAACAAATAGGGAATGAATTGACGCAAAGATCTCGCGAAACAACAATTGATTTTCAATTGACTATTCACTGAATTCCCAAAAAATTCTAATTAAAGTCAAATTCGTTGCGAAAGAGATTACTTTAAAACAGTTTCTGAAAGTCTTTAGTCTTCCTCTTCAGTGAAAACAGTTATTCAAAAGAATCAATAGTTCTCTGACTCGATGTCCAAAAAGGATAAGAAGAGTAGTGCGAAAACAGTCGACTTCGCGACCGCTAAGATAGGGTTTATCGGCGCCGGACGTATCACTGAGTCGTTGCTCAACGGTCTCATCAATTACGGCAAAGTAGAGGCGACCCGTCTTCACGTGGCGGCCCCGACCACCAAAAACCTGGAGAGACTCAAACAGCAGTACACAGGTCTTCACATTACGAAAAGGAATTTGGATGTCTTCGCCAAATATGGCTGTGATATAGTCTTCATTGCAGTCCACGGCTCAGTCATCAGGAACTGCTACAAACAGGGCGGGACTCGACCCATGGCTTTGACGACAAATTTCATTCCGAATATGAAGAAACCTCTTTATGTGTTGTCTCTGGTTTCGGGTTTCGACTGCAAACAGATCAGGGAATGTCTGCTGAATCCGGAAAACCCGGACAAGTATCTCATCGAAATGCACAGAATTATGGTCAACTGTGCCGTCGCCTATGGACTCGGAATCTGCGCC
>JAQIXV010000569.1:0-27226 GCA_034700625.1 Tectocepheus velatus
TGTGTGAACAACTTTAAGCAAATCAAAGATCTCTTGAGATTTTGGACCAACTTTTCCGTTGATTTTATCGTAATTCTTAAAGAAGTCATAACTAATGAGTTATGTACTCAAAGATAGTGTCTATACCTCTGCGTAATATTGTGTCCATCGAATGTAAATCCCTTTGATTTGACTCAAATCCGAAAAGGATTTTTTGCCATAAATTGTCTGAAGTCTGTTGAAGACTTTAATCCAATCATCTTTTGTGCCTTTGAATTGAGATTTGATATTAATTGCCATAACTATTGAGTAATATCTTCTGATTTCTGACTCTTTGGATGTCATCTCTTCGTCTTCAAGCAGTTGTCCGACAATTTTGTTTCTGAGATGACTCGGCTTTTGACTAATTTTTATGATTGACTTATTTTTAATGACTTGAGATAATCGAAGCAATTGTTTCTTATTTAAAGATTCATTTTCAATATTCTGTTCAATAAAATTATATCTCTTAAGACAATGGATCAGTTCGTAACAGAAAAACAGACCTCAAAGTCATGTGTTTCCAAATCGATGTCAACGTTTTCAGCGATTTTAACAATTTCTTTGATCTTCGGGTAAAGAGACTTAAAGGATGTGATTGTTGTCATTATGTCAATAGAAATGTCATATTTATTGCCATTTATTTGAACAAAACACTCAAAATTTGGATCCATTTCTCAGAAAAAATTAAAATTAAATTCAAATAAAAATCACGTTTTGCACAAAAATGTAAACAAAACTTTTATTTCGTTTCGCAAACAACGTAACCATTTGATTGGAAAATCATTTTTTACAAAATTTATTACATTTTAAAAATATTAAAATAGAAAACAAAATAAAAATTATACAAAATTTTATAATTAATTCATTAGAAAAGTTATTAAGTATTAAAATCTTTTTCAAAATATACAAAATATTTGATAAATACTTTATTTTACTTCAAATTCAAATAATAATAAAACTTATTCTTTGATTTGAAGATTGTTTTTACTCAAATATATTTAAAATTTTAACCTTTTCCTGAGCTTTGATCTCTTGACCGCTGTTTTTGATCTCTTCCGTGAATTTTCAAGTCGTGAAACTGAAGAGCGAGTCCTCGTTAGCGAGTCTTCCAATCGATTATCTGTTGAGAGTTGTGGCACTTCTTTTGTCCGAATCTTTTCTCTTCTAATTTCAATCAAATATTTATTATAAAAGTTTTGAAACTCTCTTAACTCTGAAATCGCTTTTATTTTGAGCGATGTATCGCTGGATGGGCTGTAAATTCTGTCCAAATCCAAGACGTGAACTATTTTCAACAAATTGAAGATTTGTTGAGAACTTTCACTCAATTTATTGTTGATTTTACTATAATTCTGAGCAAAATAAAAATCTCATAAAACGATTGAAAGGGCATCAGAAGTAATACCTGTGCGTAATAATGAGTCCATTTGAAGAAAAACTGAGCAATATTTCCATATTTGATGTAAGACTCGGCAGTTATTTGAGATTTTCTGTAGACATCCGTCCAATACTTACTGTGATTTCTGAAATCCCAACCGATATTAATGGCAATAACTACCGAATGATAGTCTTTGATATGACTTTTGTGGTCTCTTAAGTTTTTTTCTTCAATTTTGTTCATTGAGTCTTCAATTCTTGAATTGTATATTACTTTTAGTTTTTCTTTTTCATCGTTAATCCGCTTCTCATTCTTCTGGAAGTAGTCTTTATGTTGTTGTGTTGACTCAATTAGAATGAGTTTGATTTTATGTGGACAATGTTTTATCTTGTTCACATTCAATGTATGGATAACTTTAAGTAAATCAAAAATTTGTTGAGATTTTGGACCGACTTTACCGTTGAATATATCGTAATTCTGAATAAGAGTCAAAACTTGAGAGTAATTCAATGATAATTCAAAGATGTTATACCTCTGCGTAATAATTAGTAAATCTATTAAATATTGAAATCAGATCTTTTGAATCGCTATATGTTTTGTCACAAATAGTATTGACTTTTTGCAACACTTTCTCCCAAATGATGTCAACATTTATCAATTGCTTATCAATTGCCATAACTATTGAATGATATTCTCTAATATGGGTCTCCTTTCCAATAATATTTTCATTTTCGGGCAATTGTTTTGAGATGTAAATCATTGACAAGTTTTTGACGACTTGTGTCAAACTGTTGAGTGTCTGTCCCATCGAATTATTTTTGTCGAAATTCTGTTTGGAAACAAAATTTCTTCAGACATCAGATCAAATGGCAGGAAAACTGACCACAAATTCATGTGTTTTCAAATCGATGTCAACATTTTCAGCGATTTTGACGATTTGTTTTATTTTTGGGTAAATGTCCTGAAAGGACATACTGTCAGTTCTTTTATCGATAGAAATATCGTATTTATTGCCATTTATTTGAACAAAACACTCAAAATTTGAACTCATTTTTCATTTTCAGAGATTTACTCAAAATTTAAAAAAAATACTTTTGTTTTGTTTTTGACCAAAATTGTAAACATATTGACGATAACCATAACAACCAAACCATACAAACGATAAGTCTATTCATAACAAACGATACGAAATACCGTATTATTCAATAGATTTTATTTAAAGTTATTAAAAAGTTTTTAACTATTTATTAAACTATTTATTTATTATAAATTGATTTAATTTTTATAATAAATACAAAATAAATAAACATTAATTATAAGTCCTAAACAACTTTTCCATTGATTATTAAGTAAACTATTTGTGAAATAAATTATTAAAATTATAAAACTATAAAATTATATAAATTTTTATATTAATTTTAAGAACATTTTAAAAAATAATCATAAAATTCAGTTTTCACTGAATCTCTTATTGCGTTTCAATTCATAATCTGTTGACCTTTTCATACAATAAGAAGTTAGTGACCCTTCGGGTCGTCGTTTGTCTAACTTTTGTGTTAATTGTTTTACGACTTCTTTAGTCTTTTCCTTCTCTTCTCTAATTTGTTTCAAATGTTTTCGATAATAGTCTATAAAATCCGGTCTCTTCTCAATTGACTTAATCTTTAGAACCAATCGATTCGTTGGCCAATAGATTCGTTCCAAATCCAAGACGTGAACCACTTTTAGCAAATCAAATATCGTTTGCGATTTTTGACTCAATTTTCCGTCAATTTCATTGAAATTCTAATTAAAAAGATGAAATTCAGAGCTGAGGCACACCATAAAAAAACTCAATACCAGAACATAATATTTTGTCCACTTATGGAAGATATCAGCGATGTTTCGGTCGGAGAGTTGTCTTTTGTTATCTATTTTGATGTTTTTGTAGGCCTTACTCCAGAAGTGTTCGGTTTTGTTATCCCATCCGATATTAATGGCCATAACTATTGAGTGGAACTCTTTTATGTCGTTCTCGTGTTCTTCGATATACTTTTCTTCAGTTTCTGTCAAAAATGGATCAGTTTTACTGTAATACGAATCCATTCTTCGACTTACCATTGATTCGAATTAATCTCTCAATTTTTGAATTTTTATTCGCTTTAATCACTTCCCGATCAGCGACTTTCTGGTCGCGAATCTGATACAAATACTTCTGATAATAGTTCATCATTTGAGGCGTTCCTCCGATTTGTCTGATCTGACGAATTGTCTGATGACTGGAGTCATATATTTTGTTCAAATCTATTGTATGGACTGTTTTGAGATAATCGAAGATCTGTTGGGACTTTGATCCGACTTTACCATCAATTCTGTGATAATTCTGATCGAAATCAAAACTTATGAGTCGATCGTAAATCAAATTAAGGCAATACTTCCGCATAAAAAGAACTCCATTTGAAAAAAAATTGTCTCATATTATGTTCACTAAACGTCCACTTCTTGTTCGGGTCGAGACATCTGAAGAGTTTATTCCAATTTCGTGGCATTTGTCTGAAATTCCAACCGATGTTTATCGCCATCAGTACTGACCGGTAGTCCCGGATATCATTCTCATTGTCGAGGATTTGCTGGTCTTCGGACAGGTTTGACACAACATTGGAATGACTCATCACTTCTTGCGTTACTCGCGTCACAGTTGAGTCACTTGTCGTCTGATTGTCAGCCGAAGAGATGATACAAAGGTTTGGCTTCGGAGTGATGTATATCATAGACTTGTGTTTCACTATTTGTGTCATTCTTTCGAGTCTGAGACCAGTCATCGACTGGTTTTCAAATATCTATTGAAATAAAATGCAAATAATTGAGACAACGGATCAGATTAAGTGATAAAACTCACCACAAAATCATGGGTTTCCAAATCGATGTCAATGTTTTCGGCGATTCCTACGATTTGTTTCATCTTTGGGTAAATGTTCTCAAAGACAGTACTGAACTCAAAGTTCTTTATAGAGATATCGTATTTATTGCCATTTATTTGTACAAAACAGTCGAAGTTTGAACTCATTATCAAAAACTACAACAATTTCCAAACACTCAGACTATTTGTAATATTTGTAAACAAACTTTATATTGATTTCACTCACAAACATCGTTACGTTCAAAAAGAGGGGAAAACTTTATTTCAGTTTTATTTGAGTAAAAATTGAATGAAATGAAAAATAATTAAACATTTTTGTCATTTGTTTTATGAAATGAATGTTTAATATAACGATAACTTATTTTTAATGACCAGTTCTTCAGATTATTATAACTTCTTTTGCTTTTTCTTTGATTTCAATGAATTGTCGGCCATTTCTTCATTAGATCTCTTAAGTTGTTTAACAGATGAACTGCTTTTATCATTAGTTTTATCTTCAGTTTTGACCTCTTCTTCGAGTTCTTCTTTTGTCTGAAGCTTTTCAGTCCACAAATCCTTAAGATTTTCGTTGAAATACTTCTGAATCTCTTCAGTCTTTGAGATTTCAATCAATTGATTCTTCGTTTCATTGTTTCGGCCGTAAATTCTGTCCAAATCCAATGTATGGACAACTTTTAGTAAATCAAATATTCGCTGATATTCTGGTATCAGTTTTCCGTCAAATTTGTCGTAATTCTAATGCAATTCAACGGAAAATTGAGACTCAATTATCAGAAAAAAGGGAATACCTTTGCATAATAATGGGCCCAATTGTAGAACAAAAGGGAACAGCTTTTGCCGTCCAATATTTTCAATCCTTGTTTACGAAAACCTTTTTTGGATTTTTGTGAGACTTTATTCCAATTCTCTGACCTATTCTTCAGATTCCAACCGATATTTATGAACACAACTATTGTTCGAAATTGTTTTATAGTGTTTTCGCATTTCAATAGTTTTTGAACTTCTTTGACATCCAATCCGTCCAAACCTTCTTCTTCTGGTTTTTCGGGTTTCATCTGATTATCACTTTTGTTGACTTTCTTATCAATTGTCTCAACCGTTGGTTTAATACCACTCTTGAGATGTCTTTTGAGTTTAATGAATACCATTGACTTGAATTCGATCTCTTCATCTAATTTTTTGATCAAATGTATGTCTTCTTCACCGAAAAGTTTTTTCTAACAAATAGTAATCAAAACATAGAATCCAACGAAAGACAAGTCACGTAAACATACCTCAAAGTCATGTGTTCTGAAGTCTATCTCTTCGTTTGTCTCATTTTTGACCACTTCTTTGATTTTTCCCATAAGATGTCTTAACTTCGCGCCACACGTTCTTCTGTCCTTAGAGTATCTCATTTGAATTGGGATCCGATGGTCACCAAATTGAACGACAATTTTGAAGAAAAAACCCATTATTTAGTGAGTTTTCAAATGTTTTGTTTACAAATAGTTTTTAAAAAACATGTGTTTCAGTGAAACATAATTAACGTTACGATTATTTGTGGAAAAAATCATTTGTTTGAAAAAAAGTATTCATTTCTGTAAATAACACTTGAATTGTGTGAATATCCCCTTATTTCTTATAACGTCTTTTATGAATACATTTTATGACTATTTTGTAACGACATTCAAATCCAATGTAAGACCAAAACAAACGAATCATTTGTTGTCTTTGAAAATGACATTCAGTTACGAATGTTATATACAAATCAGTGGACAAACACTTAATTTATCCACAAATGACTTCTGTCTGTACGCAGACTTCCGGTTCATTTACCCGAGAATTAAAGAAATGGTCAAAATTTGGACAAATGAAGAGATAGACATCAAAACACATGACTTCGAGGTTTGTTTACATTTTTTGAGACCCGTTTCTCATGTCTTTAAATCTATTCTTAAGATTGAAACCGGAGTTTATGTCAAGACTTGGATTAAAATCATTGATTTGAATCATGAGATCTATAATAAGTCTACTCTTCGTATTACACCTAAACCTGAAGTCGATGTCAAACCCTTCGAAGTGACTCAAAAAATAATTGATAAACCAATTGAACAAAAAGAAGATAAAAAACTAATTAAATGCGAAAATCATATTAAACTCTTCGAAGCAATAGTTAAGGCCATAAATATCGGCTGGAATTTAACCAAAAACCAGAATTGGGATCAAGTGTTTAAAGAATTGTCGTCCGATCCCTATAATAAAAATCTTATCGTCAAATTAGGTTTAACTGAAAATTCGTTGAGCAGTCTATTCTTCAAATGGACTAAATATTACGCAACGGTATGTCTTCACCAAAAAAAAAGATTTTTCTCAAAATTTTTATTAATTTTTACTCAGAATTACGACTCATTAAACGGAAAACTGAAGGAAAGTCATCAGAAGATCTTTGATTCACTAAAATTGGTTCATATTTTGGATTTGAGTCGTATTTACGGTGAAACTAATCCGGTGCCGGATGTCATCAAAATGATCGGTTATAAGGAAGAGTCGAAACAGTATTTCAATAAATATTTAATTAATTTATGGAAAGAAAAACAGAATTCAAAAGAAATTCAAAGTGAAGTACAGGACTCGCCCTACAAAAGAAAAAAGGTATCGCATCTCAATTCTTATGACTTTTGCATTTATTTTCACTTATTGTGTCCCCAAAGCGGAAGAACAAAACGTTTAATTACATCGATTTCCTTCTGAATAACCCCATGGGTCCCCCCAAAGCCAAAAATCAAAAGAATTCGAATCCAGTCATTCCTAAAACTGTTTTAGGGTCTGACCTCTTGCGAGAAGACAAACAAAAGTCGATTCAATCGACAGATAGGAATCATTCAATGATTTCCAACACTGTTTCCAAACCTAACTTTACTTCAAAGGTATTCAGTTTTAAATCAAATGAAGTTTTATTTTAATATAAATTATTCTGTTCTAAAAGCGCCCCATATCTCAAGTGATAGTATTTCCGAAACCAAAGAAAACCATTTCTTTAAGTGAATACAAGAATAGGAAACAGAACTCAAAGACATCTGAAGACAATTCAGATAATATTTCATCGAATGTATGATTTGTTTGGTTTTTATTTCAATTGTTTTTATTAATTGTTTTGTATTTTAGATCAAAAGAGAGCCGACTCTTAACAATCAAAGCAATGAATTGTCACAAAACACATCCGATCCGCGACTTAAGAGAACGCTTCAAATGTGAGAATCGATTGAAAGGCCACAAATTTAAGTGTCGACTCGACTCCCAATTAGAGATTATTTTCTTAGACTTCGATCGAAATCATTGATTGGAGTAAATAAAAAAAACTTGTTATTCGTCATAATTTGATTCAAATTATAAATAATTTCATTTTTTGTACAAAAAAGTTGAGTCATATTTTGTTGAAAAGTTTTCAGTGAAAACTCAAGAAATGCATAATTTTTATTCAATTTGTTCTATACTTCAAATAATTTTTGTTTTCATTTGTTTCTCATTAATAAACGCAAATATTCATAAAAATAACAAAATATTATTAAAAGTTTATTTAAAGCAATAAATTATTCATTTGACAGACAACAATTGTCTCAAAATTGTCTAAGTTTTCAAACTCGAGCATAGTTTAAATAATACCATGCTCAATTTGGTTACCGATACGTCCGTTTACAGCCTTCTCGTAGTCAACGATTATTTGATTCAATTGAGTCATCAGTTCTTCGGCTCGAGATTCGATTGGTTCCAATTGGTTGTGGCACTGGTCTATCATTTCCAGTTTTTCATCTTGGTAATATGCGTCTCTCAGGACATTTTCTATCCAGGGTTCGAATTTTTGCTTCTCAATAGTCCGGATCGTCTGAATAATCTCTTTGTAAGCGACGTAAATATCCGGATTATCGACTATCTTGTGATAAATCCGAACCATCGCGTGATTCATGATGTGGAACTTCATATCGGGTCGGACTACAGCCGGACAGCTATTCATCGCATAAACAGTTTGAAGACCTCTGCGGAGCGGTCGGTATATACGCCACTCATCATTCAATTTCTTGATAATCAGTCTATTGAAGGGTCGGTTCCCTGTAATGACATTAAACCCTTCCTCTTCATCCAAAAGTGTAACACTAACCTCCTTTTCAATGATAGATTGATTGCCCTTGCCAAACACCAGAATCATTTGCTTTGGTATTTTCAAGTCAATGCAAGGCATTAGTATTCTATTGAAAGCCGTTTCCATTGAATGCAATTTCTTGAGTAAAGGAAAGTATTGTTTTTCTCTAAAGACGTGACATAAATGATCCAAATCAGTGACGTTTAAGTCAATCAAAGCCATGACTACCAGTCCTTCACTTATATGTCAAATACTTAATGTCTGTCCGTTCGGAGTTCAACAGATCTCCAAATAATAAGCAATTAATTTGAAAATTGTTTTCGATTATTGAAATACTAAAAAATTCAGTCGAATTGAAACTTATCGCGCGATTATCTTGGTCCTAAAAGTTGTTATAGAATCTACAATCTATAGATTCTGTATTTGAATGTCATTTGTATATTTAGCTCATCTTGGTTAGGATTCAATACCATAATATTTATTGCATTTTAACTGCAATTAAAACTTTTATTTACACAAAAAAGTGTTTCAAATCGTTTCATATTTTGTTAAAAACGATTCAAATAATACTATAAATACAAATCAATGAAGAAATTCAATTAATTATTAAGTAATTCGAGTATTCATTAAATAAATAGATTTTAAAATGAAATTAATTGAAATCGAGTGATGAGTATTGCTTTGGAATCTACAAAACTAATGATAATCACAACCGAAAGCCTAATTCATTGACTCACATCTGATGAAGTATTTGAAAAACATTTGATAATAAAATCTAAACAAAAACTTTGAACTAAACCTAAATCTAAACTCAAAAAGTGAAGTAATTTTGTATGACTTTAAAGGCAATCAATTGGTTGTAATTTGAATTTTTTATTGACATTTGGAGGACACGACTCTTCCTCCGAAGAACTGATCACTACTTCGATCTGTTTTCGTTTGAGTCGGGGATCTCTTGAGATATTGGAGATATTGGACGGATCTTTCAAAACCACTAGTAATCGGTTCAAAGTTTCTTTCCTTAACTGCAGTTCTCTGATTGAAAGACTGTCCATTGATTTCTGAGTCGGAGCGGAGCAGCCATTTCTATCAGGGGTCGAAGGGTTCCCCGAATGCTCTCCCGTTCCGTTAAATCTCTTCAAACGTGGATCCAATGTCCGAGTCTTTTCCGAATTGTTTGCTCTCAACTTATCGACAATCGGAACCTCTTTTCGTGTCTTCAGAATCAGATGAACAATAGATTAATAGAAAAATACAAAAATATATTAAGATTTGACTCACTTTTGATGTTTTATCGATAGAATTGGTTCGAGGGGTCGCCTATCAGAGGGAACATTATTTAATCTAAAGAAATGATTTGATCATAGTATGAGTCATACCTTAAGCACTGGTAAAAAGCTATTGTAATAGACATTATCCTTATGCCATAACATCTCATTTTGTTGAGAAGTATTCACAGATTTCGTTTTCATTTCATTAGTTTTTACTATCGGTTCAGTAGTTGTTGCGATTGAAGAGCTGTTCCCCAAATTATTTGCTTTAATGAGAGGGGAATTGCCTCTCTTTCGAAGTCTGGGATCAGAGATACAAACGGACGGCTTTGGTCGAGGAGTCGGACTCTCTTTGGGACTACTATTCGAGTTATTATCTACTGTTTTCACAACCCTTTTCTCAGTTGTTTGAAGAGGTCTGACCTCTCGGCCATTGCTTTGAGGAGACGCTCTTACTCTGAGTCGAGGGTCGTTCAGAACAGATGTGGAGACAAATGAATTCTTCCACTTCGCGCACAAGTCTGAGCGCACAGCTGAAGGACGTCTATTGACATTAATCACAGAATTCACAGCAATCTCTTCGCTGTCCTCCAAATCCATTGGAACCGATTCGAGGCAATCGTTTGATGTCTATTAAAATGAAAATTAAAACAAAAACAAAACAAAACAAGTCTTACATTCATTTGGACAGAAGTCGGCTTCGAATTCAAACGACTTAGTCGTGGATCAGATAAAGGAACCGATGTTTTACACGAAGTATTTTCTGCGACTGATTCGCTACTCTTCGAGGACTTGGGATCTCTATCTTCTTTGTCGACGATTTCTCTCTCTTCTATATCTCTGGAACTCTTTCTGGTCTCAGAAGACTAACAAAAGACAAAACAATTGAAACAAAAGATAAAAAACAAAATAAAAGTCTGACATCAGATCTGGATCTGTCTCTTCTCTGGCTGTGGACGGATTTGAGTTGGAGTTGTCTATTGTTGAGATCATTTAAATATTGTTTGATCTCAGATCTGTGACCAATCTTTTTGATGAGAGACGGAGTCTTATGTTTAGAGCTCCACATTTTATCCGTATCTAAAATGTGGACAATTTTAAACCAATCGAAGATCTTCTGCACCTCTGAGTCTAAACGACCCTCGAGTTTGTCGTAATTCTGTGAAAATAAGATAAAAATCAATTGATTTTAATGAATGAAGAGGTCATACCTCAGCGTAAAAGTGTGACCAATAATAGAATTCATTAACGCATTTATTTTCTGAAAATTTTTTCCTTTCGTAACCGTTTTTAATGAGAATTTCAGATATTTTTGGCCACATTTTCCTCCTCTCCTTCTTAGAAGTCGCGTTCGGATCAATTAACTGAACCATAAAATGGAAGACTTTTATATACATCTCATTGTCTAAAATTTTTTCAATCAGTCTTTTGAAGGCTTTCCTCTCACTTCTCTCCTTTTCAGTCAGTCTATCCTCTGAGAGGTCTCTTTCTTTTCGTTTCATTTTATATCTCAAATCACTTATTCTTCGATTCATTTTTCGATCTTTAGTCGAATCGAATTGAAATCCATTGAATTCGTGGAGAAATGGGAATAGACTGCAGGCTATGCTCTGATTCGGCGATTCATTCATAACCTATCGGAACAACAGAACCATAGAAGACATTATAAATGAGACAAAAGGATAAAGTGTTTCAATACTTGAATATATTTGTCGAGAAACAAATCAAAAGTGTTTTTCCATAGTTTTGGAGAAAAGTTTTCGTAACCAAAAGCTCTCATTTTGATGGGAACCACATTAAGCCAATCATATTCACTAATTTTATAGACCCGGGAGTCACACATCTCTTTGACTGTCGACAAAAGGTCTGTAAATCTCTTATAGGACTCGAAATTCAGATTTAATTTTAGTTTTTTGAGACGCGGATCGATATTCGAGGGCTGAGCCGATTGGGGGCAGACATCACAGTAATACTCGTGAGGAATGAAGTTTTGCTCTATGTTTGGGGGCTCTTCGACCGTCGACTCAGGATTTGCGGCCAAATACTGGTTATACTCATTAAGGAGGGACTCAATTGAGGCACTAATTGAAGGACTAATCGACTCATTATTTTGGATACGAATCAGTGACTTATGTTTCACAAAATGATTGAATGTCTGAACGACTGTCCCTTTTGTCGAATTTTGGTCAAAGATCTGATGAAAAATACAATAAATGAGATGAAAGACAAGACATCAAACTTTTAGACAAACCTCAAAGACATGACTTCCGATAGCGATGTCTTCATTGAGCGCTAATTTACTTATTTGTTGTATTTTCTGATAAATATCTTGAAAACAGACGGAACTGACGTCTTCTTTGATGACAATATCGTATTGAAAGCCATTTATTTCGAGAAAACACTCAAAATTTTGATCCATTTCTCACTTATTTAAGACTCAAAACTCATTTCAAACGAAAACATAATTTAAAAAGTGATGTAAACATTCAAACAATTACTTCAATTAATTACGTCTTATATTAAACTACGTTTTAAAGTTCAATGTTATAATAATGAACTCAACTCTACTAGATTAATTATAATTACAATCGTTGAAATATACCATTTACAATTTTGACAAAAATTAAACAAAATTCAAATTAGCATGTTTAATTTAAAATAAAAACAAAATTAGGTTATATGAAGAGAGAGGTTAAAACTTTGAGTGTTATTACAATTAATTGAAAGTTAATTTGAGACTAAACTAATAGATGAAGCGATAAGTCATTTATAAATATGTTTATCGAAGAAATCAACTTTTATTTTAGAAAGAGTTGAAAATCCTTTTTCAAAGATAAAGTTCAACTAATTTGACCCTCTCTCTGATTAAATTTTGCAAGATCATTAATCATTGAGCCCATTGGCTCAGCCATAGTATTATCGAATTGCAAGATAAAAATCCAGACATAAATCTATTACTTTCGAGTTTAGACTTTTGGCGAAAAGTGTCACTAAAATCACTCGAATTGAACTCAAACTGTGAATACATACCAAAAGTCTTAAAAACGAATTCATAGCCAAAAAATATTCTGGACTTCACTTCTCTATACATTGAAATCTATAGCTCCGGGCAATCATTAGTTTAACATTAAGATTGAAAGCTTCAGTTTTGACACTTCATGAGTCAAATCTATTCGAGTCTTTCTTTAGTCGTTTTAAGTCTGAGTATTGACACAAATTAAAATGTTTCGGATCAGAGATCAGAGACTTATGGAAATAACAGAAGAAAAAAACTCTCAGACATGAGAACAGAATAAGTCGTTCTTTAAATGCCTTAAATAGATATTCCTACGAATGAATGAATTAAAAGTTGAAAATATTTCAAAAGAGATAAACAGATGAATGAAAATTCAAATCTCAAACAAGCTATTTGTACAGTCAATTCAAAATTCAAAAGATCTAGATTTTAGAATCTGCATCATTTTTATCCCAAATAATAGACAAATGATTTAATTCATAGAAAAAGACAATAATAGAAAATACGATCCCAATCTTCATCCGAAAAATTCAGCCATAGATTCAAAGAAAATATTATTTTTATTAGTCATGAGTCTCATCATAACTAAAATGTCATAAAATATAATTATTAATGTAAACGAATATCGTTATGCAAGGTCAGTTGCAAGGATTCCAGCCCAGATTCGATGTAATGGAGTCCAATTTGTCGCTCATCCTCTTCTCACTGGGATATCAAAAGTTTCCATTCGTTGAAGGACTATTAAAACCTCATTGAGTAATGTCATTAAGTGAAGTCTATTTGCAATTTTTATTCCTCTCATTTCATAAGTTGAGTGATGAGTAAACAAACAAATTTTTAGACAAAAAATTTAATTAAATATTAAAGTATTGTTTACTCAACAAAAACACATTAATAGTAATCTCTGAAAATTATTGAAAGAAATTGAATTAGAAGTGAATGACAGGAATTTCCAACAGATTTAGATATCAAATGCAAATTCAAGAAATGTTTTGTCTTTTTATTGAAATAAAGTTTTGATTTAAACGATAGTAGAGTTCAACTAATTTTTGCCTCAAATTTCAAGCAAAGAGTCGAATAATGTCCGGAAGAGTCGGTCGACAACAGCCCAGACTATAATACAATCGCAGTATTTATTAAATGATTTCAATTATAGTTGGGGAGGGTTTGATGATAACAGTGGAGAGCTGTCAATGGGTTCGACTTATATTTGGTTCAATGAGGGATATCCTCTCATTCCGGTCTTCAAAAGACTGTTCGACCGTTTCATTGAAGTTATTTAATAAACAATTTTCTTCGCAGACAACGAAATAACCAAAAATTGATGAAAAACTAACAAAATATTAGTTGAATTTTTCCAGTATTTCACTGAATTAAGAATAAACTTAAATAAGTTTTTTTTGGCCAAAAATCAAGATTTGAAAAATTGATTCATAAAAAAATACTTATCTTACAAAAGAATAAGAAAACCTAAACAACAGAACGGAAGTCAACGAAACAAAAACTAAAATACATTTCAATTAAATGAATACTAAAAAAAACTTTCTTTTGATTAGACTTTTAAATTGTTTTAAAGAGAAAACATTGCAATTATTTTTATAAAATTAAAACAAATCTTTATTTTAAAAGACTTATAAATAACTTACAAACAAAACACTAAAAAAATGTTTGTTTTCGAGACTAAAAAATATTTAAAAATCAATTTTCAGAAAATTGAGTTAAAATTAAAATACAAATCATATGAAAAGACTACACGAAATGTAATGAAAGTAATGAATAGGAAATACAGATTTCATATAAATATTGAGTCCTTTTTTTGTGTAAAGTGGAGGGCCGGGGATCTTAGACATCACCATTTTCTTTAAACAAAAGTGAGTTGGGTTGTGGAAAATAGCTATAACTGTAGGGATTGGTTGGGGCCGGTATGTAATGAACTCTTGGAAGCTGTTGGCGTTCGTTCCTAAGGATGTAAATGTAGACAAAGACTAGAACTGAGAGAAATGTGAAGAATATGAGGAATAATGCGTTGCCGTCGTATGTGAATATAGCGACGAACTCAAACATAGCCCCCAACGACACCAACACTCCAAATATCAAAAGCAGTAATACGTTTCCTCTGATCACTCCGATTAAGCCAAGGATTTGGATCAGGATCTCAATGGCTATGAATGAGACGACGAGTCCTAACGTCGATTCTATTTAATGCAAAGAAAATAGGTTTAAGAATAAGTATTTCACTCAAAACCATATAACCATATAAGCAATTCCTGGAAATTAATCAATGATTGTGTTAGATTATGGCTATATCCTGTCAAATATCCAACAACAAGGAAGGAAACTTTGTACCAAGAACCAAAAATATGGCAATTAGTAAAATGTTTTATGCCATGGGTAATTCGTTTTGAAAAATCAGTGATTCAGCAAAGAAGCAAGATTATTTATTATTGCTAAATTCCTATAATAATCCCATATGAACAACACTCATTCCAATTGATAGTTAAAAATAAACCTCAGCTAAGTTCTTTCAGGTAGGATCTTTTGCAATTGGCAATTATTTGTGCTTGGCCAACTATGAAATTCAAGTTTAAAGTTACTTAATCAAGCAATAAAGATATAGGGAAGAAGAACAAGATTATTTTTAGATTAATCGCGATTTTAATTGAATTATAAAGTAGTTAAACATTGAATTCATGTCTTGAGAAAAATCGTTCGCTTTTTCCGACAAACGATTATTTTAAGAGATAAACAGTAAAGACATCCAAAACTATAAACCCATTTAAACTAAATATTATTATTTTGGTATAAATTCAATAAAAATTATTTCTTATTTGGTTAAAGACCTTAAGAACTAAAAGAGTATTATTATATTTAATGCAAAAAATGAGATCAAAGACAGAGAGTTATTAATAACATTTTTCTTTGAGTTCAAGAATGATATGAAAATTATTACTTTTGACAAAAACACGAAAAAATATTTTTGTTTTCATTGAATTTCTTGAAAATGATTGGATAATAACAGGAATTCAAAAATCTATTTATCGATTATTTAACTATAAATAAATAAATTGATAAATGATTTATCATTTGATGAGAAAAATAGAAAATAAAAAATAAGTTTTCTCTGAAAACAGATAAATATAAAAAGTAAACTAGGCTATTCTCTGTGAAATAAGCAAAAACTAAACAAGTAGAATTCAATCATTCACTGGGACCACAACTCTGGGAAAATTCAGGCGAAAGACTTCTCAATAGTTGATAAAAATCTGAATACATTTCAGACTAAAAGTTAATAAAATAGTTATAAAAACGAGTTTCAAATCTAAAGACTATTTGTTTTTGATTAAAGAAAAACAAGAAAACAATAATTGGATTCAAGTCTTGAATTAATTATTTTAAACATTTTTTTTTTATTTCGTACAAAAGTCACGCAAAATGTGTAAACCATTCAATTAATACTTAATTCGGCTTTTCTTTAGTTCACTCAATGAAATTGATGCCATTCTAAAAATGAACTTGATTAATTCAATTGGAAAACTTGTCGTCTTTTATCTAATAATAGCTAAAATATATCTTAAATTCACGAAACGACAGAATTATATAAAATGTTTTCATTTCATACAAAAAAACTAAAATTCAAAACGAAATGAACTGAAAGTTAATAAATTGCTATTTTATTTGAACTGACAGCTGATAATCCGGGTCCTTATCGTTTCGTCACAACACTCATTCCAATTGATAGTTAAAAATCAAAACCTGAGGTCTTATTCATCAAATATTTCATTCAATAATTTATTTAAATATATTTGTTGAACAAGTTTTACGAAATTCAATGTTAGAGAGAATTTAATTTATTAGATATAAAACGGTCAAGGTATGTTATATTGAAAAATTTCCTTTTTTGGAAATTCCCACACAATTCTGTCTGGTTCTAATTTTACCCTGGACAATTCATCAAACAAAAAATATACCAATAAACAAGCTAAGAAATTTTGGATGTCAACTTGAAAAATAACCCTCCCTCTTGAAGAGTCTAAATTTTACTCTAAATATATCATGATAAAAATAAATTGTTTTTTTCGCTCACATAATGCGATGTCAGACATAAAGTTCAATAAAACAATTAAACAAAAGAAGAAGTCATAGACTGACTGACAAAACAATTAATCATTTAATGTGTTTAACCTTTTTTGTTATTCACAGAAATAAAATATGAATAAATAATTCATAAGTTTAATGCATTTAATCATTATTTTCAGACTTTTGAGGAAATTAATGTTTTTTATTCAAAAAATAGTGTTAGAAAGGGGGGGAAATTTTGCTGAAAAATAAAATACTATTAAACTCAGACTTACTATCCATTGACTTTGAATCGTTGTGGTGGTAGTAGAGGAGGTCGTCTTCCGCGGGAACGCCAGTTGTCTTACCGTCTGTCGAGTTGTGTGAAGTCATTACAATGAATAGGAATAACACAATGAATGAGAACACTATTCCAATACATATCTTCGCAATCAATAAATATTTAACAAATTTAAAGATAAAACTTTTTTCACTCATTTCGAAGTGATTTTTCAAAATTCAAATCAAATGCACAAAACTTTTTTCTAGTAATACTCAAAAAACATAAATAAATAAAACTTTAAATCAAATACTGATCGATACGGGAATGTGTTTAATAACTGATTGAAAAAGTCATTTAAAAATTTGATTTTCAAGAAATCAAACTTCTTTTCAAACGATTGAACACTTTATTGAAGAAGTTTTCTAGAAATCACTTCAACGAGAAATCTGTTTAACAGATAATCAAAACAACAAATGTATGGAAAATAAAACGGAATAATAAATAAATGATATATTTTTTTAGCAGAAAAACTATCGTCGCCTCAAAAAACTTGTTGTTTACTACAATGCGAATGATTTCATCATTTGGTAAACTAGTCTATCAAGTTGTTAGTCATACAGAGGAGAGACACACTTCTGACTTGTAGTCAGGGCTCGAATTAAATCCTGTTCTCAAACCATACGTAACGACACGATTCTTGTGACGAAAACAGTTACTCCTCTTTAGAACTGGTTTACCAAACAATTCAAGTTTTGGGTAATTGCAGAACCGTTTGGTGATAATCATGACAACAGCACAGGGTTTAGGGGAACAGACACTCTCACTCCGCACATCAACTGTTGCTATGGTTAAGACATCTTTGAATCTATACCACAGGTTTCAACTTTAATGAAAATTCGCCACAAATTTGAAATTCAATGCATTTTTTGAAGATATAATAAATAAAATTAATATGAGCAAGTGTATTTTGTTTCAAACTACTGGTGCATTCATTATATGACTAGACAGCAGTTCATCAATATTCCCAATGCAAACAGATTTGAAAATGCGCATGGTGACAGTTTATTTTAGGGTAATATCGTCCTCTACTTAAAGTACTTTCACAATAATTATTTTTAAAGTTTTAATGGAAGGCCTACTCATTCTCTGATAGAAAAAAGAATATTAAAAAAAATCACAGCGAGGGAGGGAGGGAGAGAGAGAGGGAGAGAGAGAGAGAGAGAGAGAGAACTAATTGGTTGGAGAAAAGATTACAATTTTTATGTGAAAATTATAATTCAATTTCGAGTTTCACTGCATGTGTCTGTCCTTCACAATGAGTCGCAGAGTTTAGTTTCAATGAAAGTCTCAATAAATACCAGATTTGGTTATGTTTTCCAGAAAGCAGTGGAAAATCACAATAAGTTTCGGCTATAAAAACGTCAAACAAAACAACGGCAGAAAAAAATCAATAAAATAAAACCTTTTTCTCTAATTTTCTTTTGTCATAAATTTTTGAAAATACAATAATTATTGAAATGAAGCCTACATTGGATAAAAGCCTTCTAAAAGCTCTTGACATTCATTAGTTGTGCCCTTTTTCGAGAGAAGGGATCAACACTTTTATCAAAATTAAATGTTTTCTTCATTTCCATAGCAGTTGTCGTATGAAAACCCAAATAATAATTAAATTGAATTTATTCGTCTCTTATATGAAATCCTAGATGAGAACATCAAAATTCAAAGATCTGGATCAAATACCCTTATAAATCATTCAACCGTTTGTTTGATTATAGATACATTATTCAGCAAACAAATTCTATATTTAAATGAGCTAGTTACTTTATTCTTGATTAGAATATCGGAAAATCTAAAGAAAGTCCAATAAATTATTTTTCTTTCTAAGAAATTACGGATCAAATGATAATTAATAACAAGACTTTGAAAGTGGATCTCAGAAAAAGAGACTCACAATAGGAATATATAATGAATATCTAAGGAACAACTAATAAGAAGATTATTCATTTTTCTAGGTAATACAACAAATGGACGCAAATGAACCAAGAATAGCAAACATCTGCAAAGAAAATTAATTCCAAGAAAATATAGACTTCTTCTTCAAAAACATTTTTCGTTTGTTTTCTGATCTTTTTGTGAAGTTTTAGTGATTTCTAGAAAATCTATGAAAGGATTTATCAATAAATGGGTTTTCAGTCAATATTTTTACGTATTTTAGGATAAGATTAAATACGTTTCTGAAACTTAAAGAGCACTCCATTTGTATCAATCGATAGTTACTTAATTGACTTCAAATACAATGGAATTCATTTAATTTTAAAAACAAATATTGAAAATCCATTCAATTAGTCTCAAAATTCGTGGAAAAAAATGCATGTATTTCAAAATATAAGCAAATATATCAAAGTCTGGATCATTTCAAAAAGATAATCTAGATTGTTTACATTATGATTCTAAATCATGAAAAACAATTTTCAAAATCGAATAAATACTAAGAACTCAATTGAATTGACTTTAGTCTCATTCAAATACTTTTAATAAAATATTCTTTTAATACAAAACATTGAAATAATGAAGTATTCAATTATTTTGTTGGCAACTCTTGTTATTTGTTGTGCAAGACAAATATCCAGTCAAAAGTAAATAGATCAATTTGACAATTTTTTCCTCAATTAATGGATAATCACTTTTTCCAGCCCAACAGCTGATGCATACAAACAACTGAAGACAATTTTGAGCAACGATTACGAAAAAGAAGTTGCACCACGATCGTTTTCATGTGAATAATATACCATGGTCAATAGACCATAATTCTCCAGTGATTTCATTAGTTTATTAATTTTTTAGCCAACGCTACAGAAGTTGACATAACTTTACATATTATAAGATGTCAAATGAATTCTAATGAAAAGGTTTTGGAAATTGATTTGAATGAAAGTAAATTTTCATAATATTTATTCATAATCTCAACAGAAATTGGAAACCGATATGTATTTCCGTCAGCTCTGGAATGATCCCCGACTTGTCCGGGAATCAGAGGTAGATGTTATTGGCGGTCAACCATTAGTGGACAATATCTGGACACCGGACACATTCTTCTCGAGCTCTTCATCTGTGCGAACAATGAAATACCCGAAACCCAATGTTTTTATTAGAGTCAAACCAAACGGAGACATATTATTTAGTCAACGGTAAGTTCAATCAAAATATAAGTTTCACACAGAATTTCAATTTCAACAATTACCAAGATTACAACAAACAACTCCCTGCGATAAAAAGGATGAGACAGCTATTGAATGCACTATAAGTTTTGAATCTTGTAAGTTTATCAATTAAAAAAGAGCAAGATCAATTTTTAAAAATGATCTTGCTGAACAGATGGCTTCTCTGCTTCGGATATTGTGTATGGTCTTAAAAGAGGTCAGGACTCAATGTCCTTATCAAAGAATCTTGGTAATCCCGACAGTCAGTTAATTTTGGCTAACAATACGATTGAAGAGAAAGTGGAACATTTATCAATGGGCGAGTCTTTTATCATTTTTCACGATTCATATCAATTCTGAATATTCTATTGATTTTCAGGAGATTACTCGGGAATCGAAATCAAATTGACTTTTGTCGAGAAGGGAGTGACTCAAACGGCGGAAGTCACTCAAGAGCCTGTAAAAGCAAAGGACCTTATTTCTGAGGGCAAGAAGCTTGGTAAAATGTTTTCAAAATTCCAATTTCCAAGTTAATTCATTTAACCCATCAAATGACAAACCAAACAAATCGAATTTATATTTAAACAAGGTTATGTTTTACTAATGGTTTAAATGCTAATTTAAATGTAATAGGTCATTTCGAAATAAAATAAAATAATACTCCTCGAAATTTTGTCATTTTACTTCAAATTCATTGAAAATGTTGACAAGGTAAATTCAAGGATAGACAAGATATGCCCTGAAAACAAAGTAATTAATTTGCATATGAAGTGCACTCATTGTCTTAATTGAAATTTTTTATTTTTAGCCAAACTTTTTGTCGAAAACAAAATCCTTTTGAAAACTAATTAAATATTAAGTAATAGAAAAACACAAAAACGAATAACAATTGTATGTCTTTTCAATTGTCGGATATGTTAACAAAGAATCGATTGTTTGGCTTTAAAAAAGAGTCTATAAAAACGAAAGACTTGAAAATCTGAAAAAACATCAAAATTAAAATTATATTAAAATATTAAAAACATTTTGAAATTCAACCGATTTTATAAAATAAAAAAATTTTAATTAAATTTTTGTTCTTCAATACTCTTTCAGGAAATGAATTTCAGATCAGATTACGTTTTGAGGAAAATATATTTAAATCAAATAATGTTTTCTTTATTTTACTTCTCATTAAGAAAAAAAATGTTTCGTTTGAGTCTTGTAAGAAATTTGATCAAGAACATCTCATTTGTTCAAATTGCTCAGAAACCAAGTATAAAGTTTTTGAGCATCTCTTCTGTTGATATCAGACGAAAACAAGAATTGCTTTCCGACGAGAGTTTTAACAGAATTATTATACAATTGACAGACAATGAGTTTAACAGAGAGTCAAATGATTTATTCAGAGCTAATCAATGGCTCAGAACTGTTCTCCAATACAATGTTTTGAATGGTAAACGAAGTCGAGGATTGATGGCTGTCCTCACCTATGATTTGTTGGCCAAAACTCAGGATAAGACGGAACAGCATTTGGAAAGTGTTCGGGCATTGGGATGGGCTCTCGAGCTGTTTCACACATACTTTCTAATACTCGACGACATTATGGATCAGTCAATCACTAGAAGAGGAAAGACCTGTTGGTATCGACAGGTATTTAACGTCAAAAACAAATTTATGTTTGATTTTGTGGTCAGCCCTCTGTAGGAATGATTGCCTGTAATGACTCGACTCTTATAGAGTCAGGAATTTATTATTTGATTGAAAAGCACTTCAAAGACAAACGATATTATGTGGATATCATTGAACTGTTTCACGAGGTCTGTCACAAAACAATTTCACAATAAGTCAATTCAATAAAGTTATTGTTATTATGTACTCAAAAGTCGTTCAGAAGGACGGCATACGGACAGTGTATGGATCTGTTATCCCAATCAGAGGGCAAAGAAATTGATCTCAAGAGTTATACTTCAGACAAATTCTCAACTATTGTCAAATACAAGACATCTTACTATACATTTGTATTACCCATCAGATCAGGTTCTCTCTCTCTCTCTCCCTCCCTCCTTCCCTCCCTCCCTCCAAATTATAATTAGTTTGTATCTGAAATAGGAATGTATTTGTCAAACAATAAGTCAACAAAAGATCATTCAATGGTTGAGCGCATACTCTTAAAGATGGGTCACTTATATCAAGTCCAAGACGATTATTTAGACTGTTTTGGCGACCCCTCCATCACTGGTAAAATCGGAACAGATATCGAAGACGGGAAGTGTTGCTGGAATATCGTCACCGCACTGGACATGTGCTCCGAGGCTCACAAACAAATACTTAAACAGAATTACGGAAAGAAAGACTCGGAATGTGTTTCAAGAGTCAAACAAATCTATTTTGAAATCGATTTGAAAAATATTTTCAAAGAATTCGAGAAAAATATTTTCAAAGAAATTCAAGAATTGATTGAAATCTTTGAAAGTGAATCAAATGTCACGAAAAGTATTTTTGACGAACCATTGAATCAAATAAACAAAAGAAATAAATGAAAACATGTATTGAATTTCATGTATTGTTAAAATAATGACATTAAATGAAATTAAATAGAATCTTGGTCAAAATAAATCTAAATAAAGACTCAAGCCTTGAAAAACATTCTACCTTTGCACAAGTGTATCAAATTAATGAATATTGAATAATGTGATCTAGTTCGATGTAATCGTGTGATATATGCTAGAATCTAATTAATGCTAGATTAATAATTGATATATAAAACTTAACTCGATCTTTTTATAATATCAAATATTATATCAAGTTTTTAACTGGATGATTTTTGAAAATTTATAACAGAAAATATTTTATTTTATAATCTGAATGAGCATAACATGAATGTGATTGGATGTGATCAATGAGAGGTCATTTGATTTGCTTTCGTCATTGCAATCAATAAAAACTTATTACGACACAACGTTCTCAATCAAAACAAGATTATTGATAAAAAGTGAGTCAAATAATTTCACCTTGCATATTATGCTCAAGAACCAAAATTGGGTGAAAAAATTAGAGGTAATGTTTCTAATTAATTGACATTGAAACTAAATAATCTAGAATAAATTAATTTAACATCGGTTTACTCTCGAAAAGGGACGAGTGTTTTGTTTACCTAACACTTGAACAATAAGTATTAAATAATGAGCAATAATGAGCAAGCACATATTACAACTCACGACTAATTTATTTATAGATCATAAATGTCAGGGGATTCGAGTTATTAAGTTTCAAGTCTTCAAAACTTATGAAATCGTATTAATTCTGAAACAATAAGTGCTTCTTATCTCAAATCAGGAGAGGGAGGAGGGAGAGAGAGAGAGAGAGAGAGGGAGAGAGAGAGAGGGAGAGAGAGAGGGGAGAGAGAGAGAGAGACTCCTACTGGATATCATCACTGTTTGGCATAAGTTTTGATAAAAATTAGACATAAACCGAATCTAAAATTATTTTTTCGTAGTTCTTATCTAAAAACCGTTAAAAGTCTTAAGTTGTGAACTGTTTTGCACTTAATTTGTTTCGAAGAAAAAACATTTTGTTTTAATTTCATAACAGAATAGAAAAAGTTTTTCAGATAAGTCTGAAAATTCTTTCAATTAATGATTAAAACAATGACTAACTCTTGTGCTTAAAAATTATAGTTTCAAATGAGAAGTCATTCCAATAATAGATAGTCTTTGAGTCTAAAACAAGTGAACCGATTGTTCATTTCATTAGAGATCGCATTCCGAACCCAATTGTGTTTAAAAATAAAAATACTTTTATTTAAAACAATTGATCGGAAAAAGTGATTCAAAAATATTTTCTTAACACAGAATCCGAACGATTCTTATCTTTCAAAAAGGATTTTATTTGGTTTGAAGTGAAGAAAGTGTTGAGTCGATTGACTCATTCAACACCAAAAACAACATTCCGTTCGCTAACAGTACTCAATGGAAACACAAAACAACGAAATGAATGAAAATCGAGAGTAAGTCAAATAAAATTCAGACAAAAATAAAACGAAAAACGATTAAAACAATACTTTGTTTGACAGCAAAAGTCTGTTATTTTTAGGGAACGCTTTGTTGGATATATCGGCAAAATGTGATCAAAACTTATTAAACAAATATAACTTAAAAGTTGACGACAACTGTGAAGCAGAGGAATGGCAGTTACCCATTTTTGACCAACTCTTAGCCAAACCCGATGTCATCACAACTCCGGGTGAGTTTTCCTCAAATTTTGTTCAAGATAACTTATATTATGATCATGATATATCAATGTTATCAATTATAATATTATCAATTGAAAGGAGGGTCAGCCCAGAACTCGGCCCGAATAGCACAACAACTATTAACAGAGAAAATGGGTCCACAGTCTGTGTATTTCGTCGGATGTGTAGGAAAGGACAGAACGGGTCAGATATTGGAACGGATGGTATTGGAGTCAAAAGTACGAACCCTATATCACTATCACCCGACTGTTCCGACGGGTGTTACGGCAGGAATGGTCACATCAGAAGACAATCGTACGCTAATGGCAAACATCGGGGCCTCCAAAGAACTGCCCAAAGAATTCCTTGAGACGAGTCTCGTCCGGAAGGCGTTAAACAAATCAATAATACATTTCGTCGAATCGTATTTTGTGGGTCACTCCCCGATGACTGTCCTATCGTTGGCCAAAATAAGTCAAAGCCTTAACAAAAACTTTTTCCTCTCCCTCTCCGCCACATATGTTGTGAACGAAAACTTTGAGGAACTCATGATTTTGATGCCATTCACTGACGCCGTCTTCGCCAACGGTTCCGAAGCCCAGACCTTCTATTCACATCTGACGGGAGTCAAGACATCAGACATCGAACTGATCGCCACATCTATTGCGAGGATAGAAAAATCGAAACAAACGGATCACTTGTGGACAGACATCAAGAGATGTGTTTTCATAACTCAGGGCTCAGAACAAGTGATTGTCGCAAAACTTATGACTAACAATGAGGTAGTGATTGACAAATATTCTGTGCCTTCAATCGAAGTCAGAGGCGATACTATCGGTGCCGGCGATGCCTTTGTTGGAGGAGTTGTCGCACAACTGGTTTGCGGTCAGAATATTGAAGAAGCGGTTCGTTTTGGGATAACTATAGCCGGAAAGGTCTGTCAAAATAGAGGGTGTCTTCTCTAATAGGCATTCATTTCAATTAATATTTTAATGATTTTTAAAATAAATAAAAATTTAATGTTTTTTATGTAAATTGTGTAAAATTGATATAAATCACATTTTATGGATAACTCTTTAAAAAATGAGACGTCGTTTCAATTGATGAGTACATGTAATGACTATTCGGACGAATCGGACGATTCCTCTAATTCTGAGCTCTTCTTAAATGCCATAAATCTTTTCAAATGATTGATAAAACTTTTGACCAAAAATACTGGACTTTTAAATACTATGTTTAAGAGGGGGCCCACATCTAAAGCATATAATAATGTGTGAAAACCATTGAAAAGATTTGATATGAAAATGCAAACCATTGTCGTCGTTGTGATCACATTTGCCGTTATTATCAGTCGCTAAACCCTTTAAAGACTCCAAATTTTGTCGACATTGAGACTTGAGGACGAGAGTCAACTCCGGTTCCGGAAATTCCATATGAAATGAATAACTATTGATTTGGTCGAATCTAATCTCAATGTTACGGATTCCGTGGATTCCGTTATCCATTTGTATATTCTTAACGACAAACAGATGTTTGTAATGAATTCGTAGCTCTTGTGCGTCAAAAGTGAGGCCATCGAAAGAGATCCGTTGCAACAAAAGAGTCGGTGGCTCTAATTTACTGCAGATCTGTGTTAATTCACTATTGATTTGAGGAATTCCTTCAAATCTTTTTTGTAGTCCTCCGACCAAATCATTGAAGACATTTGAGTACTGATTCTTTTTTGTCATCATTTTATTGAATTTAATAGACTTGGGATCCGTATTATTGTTGATCTGATCGTTAAGGTCTTCACATTTGTATTTATAATAACTATTTTCTTCTTTGAGTTGTTTTATGTACTTTTCGCAGACCTCAAAGCAATTGTGGTCTTCAACTGAAAGCATCACTTGTTTACAGTTATCGCATGTCCTGTGCTTACACTTCTTCAGGTGGTACTCAAGAAATCCCAATTCAATAATCATTTGACAGCCTTTTGAGTGATTATCGCATTTCACTTCCAATTCGTTTACCATTGATCTGGTCTTCAGGTCTTTATCGAAGACAAACCCTTTGATGAGAACAATGTTGTCCTCATTCAAGGCATCGGCAGATCTCTTGCCTGAAGTGAATTGTTTTGTGCAAATCCGACAAAATGTCAGATCATTATTAATGGACTCTTCGAGACATGTCCTGCAGAAAGTGTGTTCACATTTGGTTCGGATGGCATCACAGCAGTAATCCTTACAAATACTGCACTTCAGATGCCTTTCCTCTCTTTTAGAGACATTAACAAATCGTTTTGAGTCATATCCCGGCATTTGGTCTCAATTTAAAACTAATTTAAACCTAAATTTGGGTCAAAAACAAACACTCGTCTGACACTCAAAAGTTATTTTCAAATAAAAGTTATTAAAAAATGATGAAAGTCTTCATTATTTAGTCCCATATTTTGCTTTAACTTAATGTTAATATTTAACAAATAGACCCATATTTTCAGTATTTCATAGGAATGGAGATTATCATCAAATTAAATAATGCATTGAATATGAAAGGAATAATAGCAAATATCTTGGTTTAGTGCGCCTCAGGTCTGGTAACCTAATTATTTAATTTAAAACAAATCAAAATTATTTCATTTCATAAAATACGTCAAAAATTAATAAAATAAAGTGTTTGTCAAAACTTTGCCTCAAAATCACAAAATGTAAGAATACGGTCATGAGAATTAAGAATTACCATTATGATTTTAAAAATACACCTAGAAGTTATTGATCTAACTTGGCAGAT
>JAQIXV010000570.1:0-27145 GCA_034700625.1 Tectocepheus velatus
TAGTTTCATAACTTTTTTGCCAATACTTTGAGTCATATATTAAGTGAAACAAAAGTCGAAGAGAAAGATATGTTCAAACATTTGCTTATCGCAGGTCTGGTCGGCCTATCATTGGCCCAGAATTTGACGGCTCCCGACGCCAGTCCAGTCGCATCGCCGGATGGGGATCAAGGCAAACCACTGTCTAATGTTACCGCTAATTCTACCGCTCCAGCACATCAACAAGGTGATCATTTTGGATTCGGACATCAAAATCAACATAATTTGCATGGTCAACATGGACAACATTTTGGTAATAGACTCCCGCATCGGTTCGGTTTTCACCGAGGTCCTAATGGTGGATTTGGTGGACAAGGCAGACCTAGTGGTTTCGGTGGACAACATGGTGGATTTGGAAGACCTGGAGGACAACAGGGTGCATTTGGAGGACCTGGGGGACAACAGAGTGGATTCGGAGGACCTGGTGGACAACAGGGTGGAGTTGGAGGACCTGGTGGACAACAGGGTGGAGTTGGAGGACCTGGTGGACAACAGGGTGGAGTTGGAGGACCTGGTGGACCACAAGGTGGAGTTGAAGGACCTGGTGGACCACAGGGTGAAGTTGGAGGACCTGGTGGACCACAGGGTGAAGTTGGAGGACCTGGTGGACCACAGGGTGGAGTTGGAGGACCTGGCGGAGCACAGGGTGAAGTTGGAGGACCTGGTGGACAACAGGGTGGAGTTGGAGGACCTGGTGGACCACAGGGTGGAGTTGGAGGACCTGGTGGACAACAGGGTGGTCTTGATGGACAACAAGGTGGTATCGGTGGTGATCCTTCAGGAAATCGAGGTTAAGTACTTTGGTCAGTTCTGATTTAATCTCCGAAAATGATCATTCAAATGAATATTTGATTTTAAATAAAAAATATTTTAAGCATTAATTGGTTTTGAGTTTTATTTTGATTTTAATTTACATTTAATTTGAATTTTTTCTCTCTTTTTAAAAATGATATCAAATTACTGTTGACTTCAAAACAAAACTTAAATAAATTATTCATTCAATTGATAAACAGATTTGAATTATTGAGAAAAATACGACTGATTTCTTAAAAAAATTGACAAGATTATAATTATTTGACAAAATGAAACTGAGCATTTGTGCCCTGGTTGCTTTATTCTGTGCTGCGACAGTCAGTGCCAACATTTTCGACGGCTCTTTCGATTTCATTAAAGACTGTTTGTATTGAAAAATGAGATTAAAATTAAAATTGATTTTAAACTTTTCGCTCAGCCTTTCATGACATGAGACACGGGTTCGGCAAAACAAGTAAGCATTTCGTGGAATGGGCTAAGAATACGACCAAAAAGATCAAACACAAACTGAGCAAGGACAATTCAACCCAACACCAGGAAAGTAACGGAAAATTCAACGAAACTTCACTCGATTTGAAAAATATCGTAAAGGAAAGGGTTCTAAACGTAACAGGAGTTCCTGTTGTGAGGGAAAGCACTACCACTGAAGACATGATAATATTAGATGAGATGTCACTCAGGAATGAGATCAAAGAGCTGCAGCAGGAGCTGCACAGTTCGACCAGGCTCAGAAAAAGGATCCAGCACAGGATGAACGAGCTCCTATCGGTTCTGCACGAGCTTAAGCGAAACAGGACACACACCTGAATGTGGTTCTGAGAAAATTGATTTCAATGTTTTTACTCTTCATTTGTTATCAAAAGTATTGTTAATAAAACACTTTATTTGCGGATATTTTTTGGCTGACATTGAATTCACATATTTTTTGATTATTTATTAAAATGTTATTTCAATTATTCATTTAAAACAAGTGTTCAGTGGTTTTCGATATCCATTTTGTGTTGTAATCAATACTTCCATTCAATTATTGTATTGTTTTTTACTCTGAAATAAAGTTTTACTAAAATATTGAAATAAAATGAAAATAATTTTTTTGAATTTAATTATGATTTCTGTTATTTGGTGTAAAAATAACGAGACCTCAAAAGGTAGTCCCCGTTTTCTTAATGGCATTCTCACTAATGGCCCTTTGGATTGGGTTCAGCAAGGTACTTTTCAAAGTTATCTAGGTTATGATATTATGATATTATTTTATTCAGCTCTGAATACGGCTTCAAATGCCTTGACGTTGGGCTTAGAGACGGGTCAGCAATGGTTTAACTACGGGTGGAATACTGCCAATCAATGGGTCAGCGCTATCACAACACCCAAGAATACGAGTATGACCATGATCATTATTAGAAATAATTTTCAATTGATTTTTCGCCTAGCTCAACCCACACCCCCACCCCTAACTGGATCAGACCAGCCTCCGATTGAAGATGAAATTAGAAAAGAAATATCAAAGTTAAAAAAGGAGCTGGGTAATAAAAATACATGGTTCAGAAGTGTTAAAGAGAAGAGGCTCCAGTATTTGATGGATAAATTGAATAAACTGCATGATAATGGTCAAATTACCCCTGTTAATACACTGACACCGGTACCATTCGATCCGAGCAAGTTTTTCCCCACAACTACCAGTCCTCCAAATTCTGTGCCGACAGATGACAGCATTATATCAGTAATAAACTTGCAACCATCATCAAAGTGAGCTGATTATGACCTTGATCTGTTGTTGAATAAAATAAAATTGATCTCGCACATTACGAAAATTTGGTTTTCTTTCATCTTGAACAAAAGGGTTAAGAAAAATTATTGACCATGAAGCTCGGGAGGTTGAGTAAAAACCCACCATTTGAAATTTAATACCTAGCTCATATGAAATTCTATGGAAATTGAATGAATCAAAAGTATCTTTTTTGTATAAAACGAGACTTTGTTTAAGGAATTGACTGAAAATAATTGAAAAAATCTGAGTCTTATTTGCAAAGTATGTGTATAACAGTGTCTAGACTTTTGGGGTCAAACACATCGGACGCACAGAATATTCTGTGCTTTTAATATTACACTAAAAAAATGTCTTGCATAACCTTTAATGCGATTTCAATTATCTCTTTTATTTTTCCTGCTTATTTACTCTTAGTAGATCAAATGGTTGGGTAATCCAGTACAATTTATTCTGATCTCTATTCAAATAAGAGCATACATTTCCCGACAAAATTAATTTGAATGTAATTAATCTATAACTAATTGATTGATGATACCAGGATCAATTATGTTTGATCAGAATTGCCTGGATCAATTCTCAAGATTGGGAAAACGAAAGGTGTTTTTTAATGTAGTTTTCAATTTTTGCTTCGAGTGTTTTGATTGGTATTTGTTGTGAAAAAAATTTTTTTATACTTTTCGTCAGAAAAACAACTTTTTATTTGAAGACAATTTCAAATTCTGAGACAAAATGTGATAAAAAACTTCAGACAAAAAAAACAAAAATTTAATTCAATTTTTCTTTACATTTCTGTTGCGCTCAGAATAACAGATAGATTGTTGGCTCTGAATGAATAGAAACCGTACTTTACATCCAGAGCACAGGTACTTTGTTTACTGAGATAAGGAATAGAAAAAAAATAACCGGATCTAAAATTTTTTGTTTTCTATGTATCATGTTCTATTACAGGATTGACTCGTGTACAGTCAATATTCATTGATTCATGATCTTGTTTATTTCTTCGGTTTGTTGCCAAGAATAAAAAAAAAGAGAACCCATTCCTCCAAATGTGATATTAATCGATTTATCGGTCAACCAATTAGTGGACAGAATATTCTGTGCAATCAGTGGTATATTATTTAGCAGAGAGAGAGAGAGAGAGAGAGAGAGAGAGAGAGAGAGAGAGAGAGAGAGAGAGAGAGCCGGATCCTATGGAAGAGCATATTCTATGCTATAATTAAATAAAAGTTATGATAAGTTTATGTCATAACAGACTTCTTGTGGTTAAATCTTAATTCAAAATAAATCTATCAAAAGACAGGACGTCATGCGAGCTCACGATTATCACAATTTTTTTAATCAAGCACATTTATCAATCAATATCTATTTGTTAATTATTTAATAAGAATAATTTTGAACTAGATCATTTCATTGAATAATTATCACCTTGATCATTTTACTTTTTTTTGATAGAAAAATTTGTTTATATATCGAGTGGTCGCACAGAATAAGTTAGATTTTATTGAAGAGCACCGACACCTTTGCTGTTATGCTTATCGTATAACAGTTTAGTTGTGATATTGTTATCGATTTTGGACTATCGGTCGCACATAACATACAACAACACTATGACTCCGCTCTTTGAAAGTCTGTAACTCTTTCTACTTGAAGGACACATACATCTCAGAGTAGAATAAGAGGACAGCCATAGGTTTTTGCTGCACATCTCCCGGGAATCTAATGCCAAGAGTTTTGGCTCAATATTATAGTCTCTGCTCTCAATCTCGACGACAATATAAACACTATTTTCTTACACAATATTTAAGTAAATCTGAAGGGCTTTCACCTGATTCTGATCGACGATAAACAACTGTCCCCTACTATTTCCCTCCCATGCTTTAGTTGACCATGCTCATTTTTCATTTGAGCTTATCATTTGTTAAGAATATTTTTCTTTCTATCAATGATTTTGTTATTCGATAAAAATCCAAACAAAAAGTCAAACGAAAGGAAAAAAATGTTTTATTTATTTGTTTTGTGTTTTTCGCGATAATAGGCCACGACTTGAGTGATGATAATATTGCGATCAATTATTTGCAAGAATTGAATACAAGATCCTTTTGATTTTCATTTGGCGAAGGCCTTTGTTCAGCAAATTATTAATTTTGTCTTACAGTGAGAGACGACTGTCGACAGGCCTTCACTCAGCCTTTTATTCAGAGCTCCTTTTCTTATACATTGATTTATAGACTCATTAATCGATTGAATAGAAACTTATCGTAAGTTTTTATATTCAAACTAAAAGTCAATTTCTTTTATGTATTTTTCCAGAAGAATAAAAAAAGTGAAAAAAAATATTCGATAAGAAGCTATTCATTGGATATTTTTCTTTTTGAATAGATAATGCTTTTTCAAACTCAAATGACCTAATCTATAAAATAACCTGATTTATCTTGATAAGAGTAATCGATCATATTTTTTAACTTTCAACAGATTTATAACCATGTTTATCATTTAGTTGTTGATGAACAAACTCAGGCCAATTAAATGTGTGCAAGATTGTAAATTGATTATCTATTTCATAATTAAAAAATATCCTGTTCCTTATAATTTTCTTATCGTCAAAATTATAAAGATAAACATAAAAATTACCTTAATAATGTATGATTTTATAGAACTGCTTGATAAAATTGTTGATAAACTTGTTCATAAAATTCTTTTATCAAACCTGGTAAAACAATATATTCTAACATTTTACATAATTAGCAAGAAACACTATCAGATAAATTGTCGTTGAAATTGAATTTTACAAGCAATAAAACAGTGAATATCAGCAAAATTACCATGGTGAAAAATGTGGGTTCTATCTATTGTTTTGCAAATTTTTTTTGTGTACAAAAACAGTTTTGATATTGAATTCATTAACGGCAGTCGAATTCAAATGTCACTTTTAAAGTTGCTAGTTTTGCCATTATTATTTAGCCCAGCTAATTGTACTAGCGAAGTGTGGGGCAAACCTTGCGTGAAAAATGATGAGTGTGGCCTTGATAACACTGACAAGGCCTCATTTGTCTGCATAGACGGCTCCTGCCATTGCATTACATACAAGAATTTCGTATACAACCGAACCAGTCAAAGATGTGAGCCAATTGATCCTTGCTCAAGTGACCATCACTGTCAAGATATTGACCTCATTGACCGGCACAGGGTCTGCCGCGAGGGCCGCTGCTTATGTAAATTCATATTCGCGGGTCTCTATGAAAATGGACACAAATGTACATTCAATTACTATTACCTATTTTTCCTAATTATCCCTGGTGGTATTTTCACAATTATCATCGCCTGTTTAATCAAGAGATCTGAATGGTATCGAAAAATTAATAAGAAGTATGAAAAAATTCCATTGAGCTTGTTCAATTATAAATTATTTTGTTTTCAAAAAGGATCAAGCAATCTATTCACCCAGACTATACAAATAAGCACAGATACAAGTTCAATTTCTCCGAGTTCTTTTTGAGAACTTTCACCAACCTCAAAGAAATTGGACAAGGAAGCTTCGGAACTGTGTTCATGGCAAAGGAAAAATCGTCAGGCAGAGTTTCGGCCATCAAGATAATTCCACTTCTAAGTTTGTCCTAGAACAAGTTTATCCAATTATTAAGTTATCAATTTTTTGAAAGGTGAATCAAACTCAGTTTGCCACAATAAATACCAAGAGCTGGAAATCCTGGTTAAGGTCCAGAGCGTGTTTGTCGTCAAATACGAAAATTCTTGGTTCGAAAAAACAACAAACTGTCTGTTCATCCAAACAGAACTGTGCCAGGTCAATCTCAAACAGATCCTGGAGATGAAGACCCAGGTGTTCGGCACCCGGCGATTCTGTCAGTGGATGTCATCCGTCGAGTACTTCTTCTGTTGCGAAATCTTTAAAGAGCTGATCGATTGTCTCAATTATTTGCATACATTTGATCCACCGGTGATGCACAGGGACCTCAAGCCCGAGAATATTCTAATTTCAATTCACCCGGATAACGGACGCTTCCTAAGGCTCTGTGATTTTGGCCTGGCTAAACACCACGATACTACCTATCATACTCCAGTGGTGGGTACCATACATTATATGGCACCGGAAGTAAGGGTGGGTGGTTTTTATAACACTCAGGCAGATATTTATAGCTTGGGCATGATTGCCCAGGAACTCTTCGATTTGAATATTAACAGGTATTTGATATATTTTTTTCAATGGGCAAGATTATAATAATTTATATAATATTTAATTTTTAGATTTTCTAGCTCGATCATTATTGCAGCGCCACCACACGTCAGAAACTTGCGAGATACAATTGTGAAAATGTTGAACCCGATATTCCAGGAGCGACCTAATTGTGCCGAGATAATTTTATTAATGGATAGCTGGACTGTTGGCCAAGAGGATGTGCGAGAAGAATGCGAACAATTTTTGAATTCTTTGAAACAAACTTGCAATCAATTCTTCTCCAAATTCTTGCTAGCTAAACATTCTAGCCAAATTTGAAGCCAAAATTAAATGAGATACTAATTAAGTTAATTGATAAATGTATAATTATGTTTATTATAGTCAAGTACAATTGTCAGTTATATAATATGATTATTTTGTATAATTTGTAATATAACATGGTATTTTTCTAATTTTTAAATAAAAAATTACCAAATTAAATTTAATGCAACTTGGGCATGATTCTTTTGAATTGAAAATTATTCATGTGGAAATAAAAATCCATAATGGTAAATAGTCAATAAAATTGCCTGCCTTAAAATTGAATCGATAAATGTTATCAAATTGATCTAGGCTGAAACTTTCGAATCGAAAAAATATAATTGATGAGTCTGTTATCTGAGACAATTTTCTTTTGGCCTTCAGCCAGACTTTGGCCAAACTCTGGTGAAGTGTGACCGCACTGTCCGTCCATCCATTTGAGAGTCTGAGCCCTACAGAAGTGAAAAGAAAAAAACATTTTTTACTCTTCGCTTAACTTTTCATTCAAAAGGGAAATAGAAATCAATTTTTCTTCTCTTTTGTTGCCTTCAGACGACTTAATCTCATTTTTGAGTCGTCCCTCAAAACACAACTACACTGTATTATAGCCATAATATAAGCCCTTGTTTTTCGTCGTCAATTCCCCTGCATATGAGATTTACCTGTCCTCTAATGTAATGCTAGTTTAAAATGCGATTTTATATATGAAAAACATAATATCCATCCGAAAAGAATTGAAGACATTTCTCTCTCTTTCTTCAGTAATATATGTCTTTGAGTTGTCTTTGAAATTGTTTTTTCACTTCAAATGCACAGACATTACGGATGAGAGAGAGAGAGAGAGAGAGAGAGAGAGAGAGAGAGAGAGAAGGCCTGTCCTCATATACTAGCGATATGTGTGTTGGGAATGGCATCCAATGGATTCGATTATAAGATTCCTGTCGTTCCACTCGTATTGGGTTTTCTGTGGAAATCATATTAGCCTTACGTTTGTCTCAAATATTAATAAATTATATTTTTGAAGAGAAAAATGCTTTTCTGATTTTGATTCACATATTTCTCCATCAAATTCTCGCAAATCAATTATTCAAGACATTAATTTTGCATGGTCATATACAAATAAACTAGAAATATTCTGGAATGACCCGATTCAATCTAGTATAAATCGATAAAACAAGATAAATTCTAGCTTATTCAATTAATTCTAGTGAATTTCTAATCCTCAATGAATTCCTTGTTTATCCTGGTATTTTTCCAACAGTAAACACTTGGAAACAAGCAAAATAATTCCAATCAAACCTTAATCTAGTTAAACGATAAAAAATAGCACGATAATTTTTTCTACATTACACAGAATAATAGCCGCCAAACACCAGAATAATTATTCAATGGATTTAATTAATTGAAAAAAAATATTCCGAAACTCAATATAACTCTTATATATCTTTATAAAGCGATGAAAAGCCGCTGTTTTTTATGTGTTTTAATTAGGGCTCAGAATATTGTTTATAAAACATTGAAAGTCTTGTGCTTTTTTCGGGTCCAATACTAATAAATTCTGAGCGGAAATACTGCAAAACCCTTTTCCCCAGAAAAGGCCTGAAATTAATTCTCTTGAAAACTGTTTGTCACAAAAACAAACAATAAGTAAATGGGTTTGAGTGTGAAATACTGTCTTTCCCTTTAGCACAGCCTCACTGACAGACTAGAGATAAGCTCCTCATGGTTTTCAGGGCACAGCACAAGCCATTGGTATGTGCCACTCAAATTGCATCATAAATATGGCCCGGAGCCAATCATATTGGCATTACTTTCCGTGAGCACAGCACACGAATATTCTGTGCAAATAAAATATAAGTTTCAGGAAATACTGCTCCGAGTATTACCATAAGACTCGCTATTAATTAATGGGATTTTCAACTCAACTAATATCCAGTCAAATGAAAGACCAGTTTTTTCGCCACAAAACCACTCAATAATCCTTAAGAGATGTTTGGGTTTTCCTTTTTTTTGGATGTCTTTCCAAAACAGAAAATATTTATTATTTGATGAGAAAAAAACTGAAACTCAGGCCATATATTGTCCTTTGATAATGTCTTTTGGTTATTAAATTTAGCAAGATTACGTTATGCAGGTTCGAGGTAATGGCTCTGAGGGTTGAGAGCTCTTCATCGAGTTATTGAATGTCTGGTAATTCTGGTCTGGAATCGCGAATAACATGAGTTATTCTGAGCTATGGTTATAAGGGTTTCGTTTATATTTAAAATTCAAAATAAAATACTATTTTATAAAATAAATTGAATTTTATTCAAAACATAAATTGAATGCATTTTCTTCTATCAAATTTAATCCACGTTAAAATTGAGTCATATTTTTAAGCCCATATTTTTCATGGCTGAGATCATACGTAAGTCGTAATTTATCTTGGTTATTCCAAGAAATTCCAAAATTGAATCACTGTTTTGAAGTTCATGCTCATTATTTTAAACTAGTACATCTCTACCCAAGGATTATCAATAAATTTCGAATTCAATTCACCATGGTTTAACATACAATACCAGAATAAAACAAAAAAAGGTTTCTACAAAATGAGCATGATAAAAGAAACTTGCGTAATTCTCTCAATCAATTTAAGGTAGACTCTATTGAAGAGAAAATTCCAATAAAGATAACAAAAGAATTGAGTTTTCAATTGAATTGTTGTGTTGTTTACAAAAGAATACTCTATTTTAATCTGAAAAAGGAATTGTATCCGAACTGCAGCTATACCTGTGCTATGCTGTTCATCTCTAGGCCCTAATGGATTATAGATAACTTATTGAATGCTGTGCTTTCTCTCTGTCAATGACTGTGTGCTGAGCGGTGAGTCCGCTCCGCCGCTCACCTAAAAAAAACTCAACAGAATTTTGAACTGGAATTCTGGCGCTACGAACGCATTCTGTGCTGTTCTCTGCTGTGCTCTGCTCTTGAATTTCTACCATTCAGTCAACAGTAGAGTCAGTCTAACACAAGACACACAGACACATACCAGTGCACACTATCTCACTGTACTACCAGTCCATACATTATAAATATAGTAATATTGTGTTCAGTTTCGGCTGTAATATAGTGTTTGGTCTTCTGATTGCGTGTCCTCTCATATCAAACACACGACTCTTCAATCAATGACTAATATTTTTCTGTGTATTACTATTTGCTATTATTTTGACCAAACATTTCAATCAGTTTTTCCTTTTTCTTTGTGTCCAAACATTTCTTCACTCAATCCATAAGTTATACTCATCTGTCGTCTAATCAAAGAAACCATTCAATTGTTTCCATAAAAAACTATTGAAACCGACATTCAATACAAAACACTGATATTCTGTAACAGAATTTTCTTCATTAAATCTGAAGAATATTTTTCTTTTGTTCAGAAAATTAATTTGAATTAATCCTAAAGTCGTTAAAATAGTATTGCACTTAAATTTCTGGTGATTACTAAGACTTCGCATTAAATTAAAGTTATTAAACAAAAAAACAAAAAATAATTGTAAACCAAAATCGAGGACTGCTTTTATGGACTCCGAAAACATAATAACAATAATAATAAAACATTTTATTTTGATTACAACTCAAACTCAAACTCAAGAATAATAATAATTTGTAATTCACTTCAATTCTCATCACTAGTTATTCCGCAACTGTTGTGAAATACTTTTGAAAGACAGTAACTATTGATTTAAAGGCAATTATCTATTGTGTTGTCTGACTATTATTCCGACCCTTTCTTGTTGTGAAAGACTGACAAATACTTTGCGCTGAAGAGAGAGACGTAAGTCAAGAGTCCACTCCTTATAACGTCAATTCCGATTCAAATTTCCATAAGAATAATCACGTTTTGGTATTATTCTATCGATTAATTTTACCTAGCTTATATTAACTGTGATTTACTTTCATAATTTCCCAGTTCAATTACCATCGTTATTCGTAAATTTTAAATTAGCTAGTTAAAATTACATTCATGAATCAAGGCTAATAGTAGTTATTTTTTGAACATTAGTTTCAATGTTTTGTAGGGTTATTGACGTATAATCCTGTTTCTAAAATTTATCTTGCTCGTTTCTGATAGAGTTGAGTATTAAGCCTAGGACTGACTGATGATAACCTGTGTGACTAAGTTATGGACAGAAATATAAATTGCATTTCGAGTCTTAAGCCCTGAAAAAAAGAATGGCTTTCCTTTCGTTACATTTATTCTGAGTTTTCTTTTGGGTCAACAAAAAAAAGTCTTATATTTATAAAATTGAAGACAATATTAATACTCTATTTCTCCGTATTTTTTATATTTTCAGTATTTCTTTTCATTCAACTGTTGACAGAAAAGACTGCATTCATTCAACAGATAGACATACAGAGGGGAAGACCACCAGAAGAAGGAGAAGAATAAAAGAATGGTTTGAAGTAAAAGTCTATTTTCTATTTGAGTGAAAACATTATGTCTTTTATTACTCGACTTCTCGTTATTACTGTTACTAAACGATAGCCCCAAAAACCTAACGGTGCTTATGATGTGCGGCCGGGAAAGAGTCAGACTTAGAGAATAATAGGCCATATATTCTGTGCTCTCACTCTATCTCTGTTGTCGACACTTGTATTTTAATGATTCCCTATCTTCAGGAGAGGGGAGGCAGACCTTTGGCACAGAATTTATACATTTCGTGACAAACACTAATCAGATGTGAAATAAGAAAAACTTAATTAAGTTTGAAATCAATCAAATCTGTTGTTAAAAACGTTGAGAACTTTGATCGGAAACATTTTTTTTCTGTTAAAATGATATTTGGTTTCCTAAGAGTTCATTAAACTCGAAGACCAAGAATATTATGTTTTGTGTTATCTATGAACTCGAGACTTGTTTTTTCAATTTGTTTGATGAGAAAAAAGAGTACAAAGAGTATAACGTTTTAAAGTACTGAAAGTTTTGATAAAATTTTTCAAATAATTTATTATCGATTGTCCGATGAGTTCAACAAAAAACAGGCAAAAACTGAAACAATATTTTTCTTAAAGAAAAAACAAAAAAATCTATTTATATACTAAACAACACTTTAGGGTAAGTTTTGTTATTATAAATGATTTGTTTCTACACTTTCTCTATAAGAAAAATAACTATTTATTAGTTACTAAAAAAATAGTGTACTTCCACTGCCTTTCCCTCAATTTTTAAACCTTATGTTACGCTTGGATTCAGTGCCTGTTTTCATAGGCAATGCCTATCACTCGAGAGACACATATACTCAGAAATATTATATCATAAATGCATTACTCCTTTGACTCAACTCTGATATAGATATACAGATATGTCTTTCTTATGTCTATTATTCCGTTCAAATATTTGAACAAATATTTACTTAAAACTTCTTATTTTTCTTTTGCTTTTTTATCTACATTTCAATCGATATTTTCCAGTAATTTAACTCAATTTATCAGAAAAGTAGGTATTTTTTGCCTTAACATCTGATATCTTGTTTAACTAAATTTTCCTCTCATTAGAGATGTTTTGTTACGAAACTATTGAATTACTTCTAATCAATAAATAAAAGTATTTTTCTAATGAAAGACATTTTTCTTATTAAACTTTTTATTGAATTTATTAATGAAATGAATAATAACTTCATTTCTATGAAAACTTATCATTCAATTAGACATTCAATTGAAGTCTTTATTCAACAAAATTTTTAATTCAATTCAAACCAATAGAAACACATATTAACTGTTGTTTTGATTTTTGTTATTATAATAGTTAGACATTGGGTTCAGGAGTGAGGAAAAAATTATTGCTTTATTTGCTGCTAAAAAATAATTCAATTTGACATGATAATTAGTTAGGCATTTGCTCGCACTCACTCGTCCCAGCAATATTTGATTCTGATAATTTAATACTAGACGCTAATTCAATTTGTCTTGCTCAATTCGATAGAATCTATTCTGACAGCTATTGCCTTGAAATTAGTGTATATTTTGCTGATTAAGAATATTCTTGGAATTCCATAAACATCTAGAGAGAGAGAGAGAGAGAGAGAGAGAGAGAGAGAGAGAGATGAGTTGAAAATCTGATTCAATGTTAGAATATATTATTCAATGAATTAATAATTTGATCAAAAATGTGATGAAATTTGCAGAAAATATATACAAAACTTAATTGATGTTCACTTTAATGAAATTCCAGCTAAAAAAGTTGAAAAATTCATATAAAATTCAGCCGGGATTTTGAAGGACAAAAATCCCAATCAATAAAAGTCTCATTTTTTTGCGGATTTAATCCCAGAATTAAATAATAGATTAGAAATAAAATCTGAAAATAATTTTTTTTGAATCATAATTCAAATGCATTAAAAGTAATACACTTTTCGTACTTTAATTAAGTCTTGATTCAAATCCGACGGAAAATAAATTCTCTCTTTTTTTTGTTCAGAAAAAAAGTATTAAAAACGAAATATTTTTTTCTTCAGAAATAAGGCATAATTCCCAGCAATTGATAGATGTATTCCCTCTGGTTTTCCCTGAGCTTATACTTCGAGATGAGCCTATTTTGCTGTAATGTATGTCATCTTTACATAACATTACTCTTTATTTCACAATCTTTGAGATAAAGACAACCGAAAACACCGACTCTTTTGTCTCAAGTTTTTCAGAATAGATCGATAAAAGTCTGTTTCGGTTAAAGAATATTCTCTGCCTTTTGTTTATGACTCGAAACAGTGATTCCGTAACATTTGGTTTCAATGTTAGAGTCATTCAAATGAATAAGTTTTGCATCGCTTTTAAAGAGCCGATCGTATGATCGATAAGATTCACTATAAAAGCTATTCATTTGATTCTTGGTATTAATCTTTTCATCTTTTTTCAGAAATTTATTACAAGTTTTAGTGAAAAAAAATTTTCGGGAAAAATCTCTTTTAATAAATTTATTTAAATGTTTCGCAATTTTCTGTATTAAGTCATTTTTCTTCACCTTTTTTGCAAGCTCTAAGTCTAGACATTTTGCTAGATGTAAGACCAAGATTAAAACCGAGAAAATAAATAATTCTCAACAAAATAATAAAATATTTCACCGATTTTTGTGACAGTTTTTCACAACAAAAGATGTGAAACAAAGACTAAAAATAAAATAATAGTAAGAATTGCGTGAAAAATGTTTTTCAAAATAATGTCATCAAAAAAAAAATCTGATGTCAGCGCAAAATATAATAATAAATTCTGAGCTGACATTAATCACCAGGGAATTAAGTTTGTGTTTCACCTTGCTAAATAAATTTGATTAACTGATACCTTTTTGTCACTGAATTAGTGATTTTAAGTTCAAAATTAATTTTTAATCAAAATTTTAATCAATTGTCAAACGATTGCATATATTTATGAATGAAAACAATTATTTTTTTACCTTTTCGTTAAAATTAATGAAAAAAAAATTACAACCTTGCTAATCGATAATTTACGCAAAACCCAATTAACTGATTGTTTGCTCTTGGTATTAGTTTGAATTATGCCCAAGGTAATTTATTTGATAATCCCTTTGAGTTATCTAATGTAGTCTATACTGAAAAACGTGACCAAAACTAATCGGAAACAATTCCGATGAATATTTCAAAGGCATAAAAAGCAATTTGTTCAGGATCATTTTAATATATCAATATTTGATCAAAATTTAATGACCTAGAAACAAATGCAAAATATTTAATGCAATAACGGGCGGAGAGTTATGATTATTATATAGAATAGCTATTAGATCAATTTGAAATTAGATGTGATCTTGATCAAATCTAATTTCCAAGAAACCTAATCAAATAAAATGACTTCGAACCAAAAGATGAACAAAATATATGAGAAGAATATAAACCCAATCATTGTTTTTGATATCTTTTTTGTCGACTATTATCTTAAGTGTAAATTATCTCAATTTCATTACAAATCTTATGTGAGTTCTCTCTCTCTCTCTCTCTCTCTCTCTCTCTCTCTCTCGCACTGTATGTAAGGCCAGAGGAAAACATATCAGTTGTTAATAGTCTACAAACGAGTCTATTATTCTGTCCGCACTCTCCCTGAGCTGTATCTCAGTTATATACCATTGCCTTTTGTGCGCTATTGAGTGAAACCATTGGAAAGACTACTCTTCTCTACAGTTACTGTAATAGAGTTACTCTGAGTTTGTGTTTCAGTTTAACCCATGAAAAGACATTATCATTAGATATTAGATGAAAAACAAACAGAAAATTGTTTTATTCCTCCCATTCTTTGACTCAATTTCTTTGTGCTATTGTTGTTGTCGTTGAATGTCTTCGTTTGGTATTCAGAGAGGAATCAGAAGAATAACAAAAAAAAGTCTCAAATTTTATTCCTCTCCGATGACATCGAATCCAATGAATTCTCATTTGTTTTATGAATTTTGATTAAAAACGAGAAAAACAAAATTATTTCGAAACAAATATATTATTTTCCAAAAGAATTTATACCCTGTTTGTAATTTTGCAAAATTGATGTTGCAAGATTATATTGAATTGCATATCTCCCTCCGGGAATCGGATCTCTTTGTGCGCACAGAATATTCTGTACTCTTATATTTGAAAAATAGATTAATCAGTGGAAACGTCCAGACAATTTCCAAACATTAGCTTGCTAAATAATTAATCCGTAAAAATTTGTTTACGCTTTGCTGGGCAAACAAGATTATTCTAGGCTGGAAAAATATTTTATCTCGCTAAAATATTTATCAGGCGTAATGAAAACATTGCTATTCGTTGGGATCAGGAGTCAAATGTAATACGAGTTAAGCTCTTTTTTGAGGTACACTCCTCTGACGTCTGAGCAGTGATTGTATTCAATGAAAAGTAGTTTTTTTTGTCACAAATCCTATTATTTTACGACAAAAACGACAGAAAATAGACTAAAATTACGAAAACATCTGTAAATCGATCCGATATTTAACGATAAAATAGAAGTCAATTAACTTTTAATTATAATAAATATACGATTAATTCGGTTACTATAGTTAGACTGGCCTTACTATTAGCCAATGGAATAAGCACCCAGGGTATTGAACCACCCGGGTCGGCGATTGTGTGGGCAGTCATACAATTGAGATGTAAAACAGTAAATAAATTTGAAACCCATATTAAAATCTACTTAAAAATATCAGGATTCAAATTTCACTTATCTTGGAACTTTAATTGTATAGATAAAAATTATCTAAAATTACCTTGCATATACTTGAAATTTGAATAAGGTGTTTACAATTTTGAATGAGATAAACAATTTTCGCTTCGTTAAATTGATCCAGGCAATCAAAAATATTGTATAGACTGAAATTGAATAACGATCTATCGATCGAGCATGATTATTTCAGCACTCAATAGATCTGAATTACCTAGTTAAAAGACCAGCCCTTCGAGTGGAAAGACGGTCCCGATTTCTTGCGACTGATATAACACGAAATTGCATTCAATTTAATCGTTTCTCTCAATTCGACTGCAATTAGGGTTAAGTCCTCTGATCTTCTGATAGGGATTCCTGTCCTCAACGAACAAACACAACAATCCCTCTGTATTTGAATGACTACTGGAGTGACACAAGTCTTTATTCCCAACGAGTCTGGGCTCAGAATTTCCTATTATTTGAGTTTTTTTTCATTGAATTCAGAGACAATTTATATTCATTAAAATTGTTTCTTATCTTTTGGTTTCCCTCACATTTCTCTCGCAGTTTGTGTTCACACTTTTGACACATACTGTGCTCTTCCTCTCACTATTCAGTCAGACATAACTCAATGGCAGAGAGTATTTGAATTTGTTTTCTCAAGAAAACCCATGAAATGGAAAAATACTTTTCAATTCATCAGAGATTTTGTCTGACATTCAGTCAAATAAAGGAAATGAGAAAACAGTTTTCAAAAGAATATTAAATGAATTCTCTCTTTAATTAAAATTTTTCAAAACAATCTCTGCTTGATAACGATGGATTTACTATTCAAACCAGCTATAAATGGAATAATAATTATTTTTACCAAGAATAATTTTGAAAAAATGGCGTATTTTTAATCAATTTTTATCAGGAATTTCAAGAATATTCTTGTAATGAATTTTTACGATCAAACGCTTTGACTCACATTCTGTTGAATACAATAAACAACTCATTGATTGTATAACTCTTGGATTCAACTCATGTCCAGCTCTTTAATAAATGGCTTGTTATCTATCATTCAGGTGAAGGAGGGAATGGCTCTGGAATATTCTGCTGACACCAAACCCCTGGCATAATATGCAGTTCAACGCGTAGGCAGAAAAAAATGCAAATCCAATAGAAATCAAAACTAGTATTGAATTTGAAAAATGATTTATTGAATGGAAAAAACAGAGAGAAATAAAAATTGATTTTTTTTCATACTTAGAGTTTGAGCACAGAATAAGGTTTAGTAAAACGTTAGCCGAATATTAAAATATTGGCTAAAAATAAGTGTAATCTAAGGGTAGAAAAAAAAGTTTCAGCAAAACTCTAATAAACACTTCAATTGTACTGAAAATCAATGAATAAATATTTGATAACATAATGAGAGCACAGAATACTGTCGGAGAAGAATAGATAGACAGCGAGAGTAGGGGTACAGACAATAAAGAGCACAAAATTGATGAGAAAAATATGCTTTCGATTTCTCCATACAATGTAATCAACATTTGATTTACATAAAAGAAAAAGTGTTTAAAAAATGTTTCAGTGATTTGAGGGCGGAGTCGCACACAAGGAGTAACCCTATTATTATCAGACAATGCACTCATTGCCGATAATCAAGAATCTATGAATAAATTTTTTTGGAGCAAGTTATTTTGGATCTTGATCAATCGATAGAATGTAATTAAATTTAAATATAAACACTCTTTGAAGACTCTTAAAAGATCTAGGTCAAATTTGATTAGAATTTTAAATTTCTTCTTGTATAGCTTGTTTTGGATTTGAAATTGAGATAGAGCCAGCTCATTACACATTCTAATTATCCATGTAAATTTAGTACTTGAGCGATTGTATTGAATTGATTCTTGCATAACATTAAAGCCACACCCACTACACTCACGATGAGAGGGAGAGAGAGAGAGAGAGAGAGAGAGAGAGAATGTCACGCGATTTGTCTTCACTTTCGACAGGAGATAGTCTTCCATTAAAGCCATAATAAGATCCATTGATTTCTATCCATAGAAGAGATGAAAAACAATTTCAAAGTAATTTCACTTTTCTTGTAATCAATTCTTGTTTCGAAACTCAAGTAATAAATGGTTTGACTTTTGATTGACTTTATCTGTGACTCAGTCCTCCCCATCTCTCTCATAGACGACACTCTCTTTGGTTTTTACTCGTTTGTCAGCCATTGAGTAGAAAAACAGAATGAAAAGTCAGATGGAGAGGGAAGGAGAGGGAGAAAAATGAGTATTTCATAAAATTTATTAGAAATATATATCAATTGTGAAGATAACGGAAGAATCGTATGACATGTTTGTCATAACATGTTTTCCCTCTCTATCTCTCTCTTTGCCTAACATTTTGGTTACTATTTTTAAAACTCCTGGTATTTTGTCGCCAATTATTACGTGATATAAATATTGAGTTTTCACTTAAAATGTGTTTCTCCTCGAATGGGGAAATCCTATTATATAACTGTCACTCAAAAAATATTTTTGGTATTTAATTAAAAATTATGTTTTAATTGAAAGTCAAAAGAAATTGTTAGAAAATTTTTGCACTCGTTTTTCAATTAAATAACACAAATTACTATTTGACATATAGTCTAATTGAACATGGTTCTTTTATTAGCTCTTTTTGACGTAGCCAGGGCCTGCCAGGCAATGGAATTAATCAATCAAGAAATTAATCCATAATCCTGGATGTTTAATCTTGATTTGTGAGGTCGAAACTAAAATTATCCATCAAAAAAAATCCAATCAATTCTTTTTGTGTTAAGTCTTTTTCCAATAATAAAAGTGTTTTCCTCTTCACTCTATCCGTACGTCAATTACTCAGCACTACGTCAATGAGAGTCCAGGTATTAGCCCTTACATTGAGAGGGAAAGGGAGAGAAACAGGATCTAAATTCGAAGAAAAGTATATAATCTTGATACTTTAATTTAACTTAAGAAGAAACTTTTTTTCATTTGAAAAGATAAAAATACACCCGGATTCTGATGTAATCTAGGTAAATTCCAATGATGTTCCAACAATTTTTAATTTAATTTTCATACAATTGCTAAACAAAAACATTACTCAACCGAAGGCTTTGATCTAGCGATTTATTACCTTGTAATTTTAGCTAATAAAAAAAACATTGGAAAAATATCGCACATATACCACCCCCTATCCATCCCCTTAATGCGCAAAGAATTACATAAATAGCCGATACCTCAACACATCTGTAATCCTAATCCAATAATATTCAGTTGCCTTACCTTTCCGTCAGTCTATTAGAGCGATAATCCGCTCAACAAATATATATAGACTATTGGCTGCCATTAATCTAAATATAAATACTAACTATAAGACCCTGTCCTCTAATACCAAGAATATTCGTCGTTTATATTCAATTTTCATTACTCAACTCAAAAGCAAATCCTTTTATCTATAATTTTGAGCCCAAAAATTCAGAACAGAATATAAAATAATGAAAAAAATTGATTTAAAATTAATTTCATAACATTTTTTCGGTATTATTCTGAGCCCTGACTTCCACTTGACTACCAGAGCCGTGACTATTAAATTCCTGAGCCATTTGAATGGCTAAAACTCATCCATCAAATTATGGCGAAATTGATTTTCAAAATAACGCGATAATGAGTTTTCAAAAGTAAAAAATTCTTTGACTGGAATTTTCAATGCCTGGATGACTTCCCCGGAATAATTCAATAATGAATTTTGAATTTTGTCGGCCAACAGAAAAAAATTCTTTTATCTAATTGATTGACAAATTGCATGAATATATTGTGGAAGAAAACTTTGATACACTAATACCTCGAACATAATGAACCCACGCTCATTTGGAATTGAATTAATTTTATTTCCGAGAATTCGTTCGAAGAAATCAACAAGTTCATTCAATTTCATGGATATTCAATGTCTGTCAACAAGTTTCTTATTAGAGCATGGTAATTCCGTTTCAGTACTAAGATTAAAAACAAATTGATTCCACGATAATTAGGATCCGGTTCTCTTCGAATTAAATTCAATATCTAATTAAGTATTCAATTAAACAAATCCTTGAACTCATTGAACAGTTTTAAAGTCTAGGGACTGGCGTCGGATAAGCACTGATTAAATGCTAATACATGTTATTCTGTGCCTTTTCCGATGGAAACGTCTTATTAATGGTGGAAAGGGTTTCCAAAATCCTAAAGCACTGGAAATCTTTGGGAAACAGAAAATTTCAATTTGGCTTAAAATCCGCTAAAAGTAGTAATACTTTAGCCGATAATGACCTCAATTTCTGGAACTTCTCTCTGAAAACTCATGCATACAATCAATGGAAAGGAACGGATAGAGTATTAAATGTAAAGACATATACAGAGGACAGGGAGACGACTCACTGGCGGATGATTTCTCATAAATAATTAGAATCAGAATTAACTGAAAACTTGTTTTACAACCAGTGCTATGAAAATCTACGGCACAGGAAGACGACAACACACTGTGTTTAAGAGATGTGCTGTTCATTTTCAGTGCTGATTAAATGTAATGCCTATGTTATTACACGTCGTTCTCAAATGGGAGGCTGTGCTGTGCTGTTGGCTGTAAGTCATCGCACAGTCTTTTCTTTTTCGATATGACTTTTTCGTCTTTCGATTTAATGTCAATAATATTCTGTGCGATATATTCTGTGCGATAAACAGGAATTTGTAATTTTCCTGACGTCAATTGGGAACAGGCTTTTGGATAAATATAGAAAAATAAAATTCTCATCTAATCTAGACCTGCATTAACCTTGTACATTTTCAATTTAAGCCTCAATAGAAATGCATAGAAATAAACATAACATTAAAAATATATATTAAATAAATTATTTCTAATAAATATTTTTTTTTGAATGAAAAATATGATAACTATTCGTTAGTTTTCTGTTTTTGAAAAGACTTATATTTCGTATAAATATTTAAAATTCTTATGAAATATATGACCAAAAACCTAATGCCTTAATACTAATAATAATGATAATATTTGTGACAATCAAATTGGGTTTGAGGGCAGAGCACAGCACACAAAACGACTAAAAGTCCAGTAACTTCAGTCTAATATCAGCTAAAAGTGAACAGCACATCATCAGTTGATAGGAGTATCGGCACAGCATAATATACACGGAAAGTATTTTAGGGATTTAATGTCTGCTCAGACGGAAAAAAAGTATATTTCAATTTCCAGCACAGAATAAATATATTCCGGGAATTAATTCGTCTGTTTATTTGCAAGACTCGGAGAATAAATGGCTTAACATTTTACATATTCACTGAAAATCTTTGTCACAAATAGTTTCAGAATTTTATAACTAAAATAAAAAACAAATAATTGAAAACAAATTTACGTTTCACTCATTTAATTGTTTTCGCAATGAATATAACGCTTCAAATAATTTCAATGAAGAGGAGAATTCATTTTCAATGGTCTCTCTCTCTCTCTCTCTCTCTCTCTCTCCAAGTGTTCAAATTTAAAACTATCCGAATCTTCGGAGAGAATACTCTTTAATGGCTTTAATTAATGCTAAAATTGAAACTCATTTGAATATAAAGTATTTCAATTGATTTTTCCATCCAATGATTAGATTCTTTGAATTAATTCCAAGTTTCACCATGTTAAATTCACTATCCCTCGAGAAACATTTCATTGACGAAAAGAATCATTTGTATAATTAAGCCTATTTAAAATGAGGACTCATCTATGTCAATTTAAGACTTTTCAAGTAAACAACTTAATTTTAATTTAGCTTTTTAGCTTTAGCTTGATGAAAATTTCCACTTTTAACTAGATAATTAATTTCGAACGAATTTCCAGTGCAAAGGACAGGTAGTAATGTTTCCAATGAATTATTGAATGAAATGAAGAATTTGTTTTCAATTGAGTTGTCATTAAAAATGTCTTATCGTTTGACATAGACTTCAATTAAGTAATAAATTTTTGTTAATCTTTTTCAACGAATTTCTATACAAAGGATTTCAAAAGTATTAAAGCAATAAAAAGATGTTTTTCAAAAACGATTTATCGACGTTAACTGATCTGTGAAAAAGATTAAATTAGGAACTTTTTTAGGGAAATAAGAATAAACAAGGATAAGTAAATAATATTCAGGGAAATTACATTGTTAAATTGAATGGGAGCTGTAAATTTAGTCTAGTTCATATGAAGCAAGATTGAAATCAAATTTATTCTTAGCCATTTTCGTCTGGAAAAAAACTGATCAGAATAATAATCTTCAACATTTGCTCTCTCATCTCCCACACAATCCCTCTCACTTCCCAGGGCTTTGAAAAACTTTTCAAAAACATTATTTTGATTTCTCATATTTTATGCGCATTTTTATGACTCAATCAAAAATCAATTCAATATTTATTTTAAAGCAAAAGAATTTGTATTTCAAAACAATTTTTCTTAAAGTTTTTGATTTTTGTTTTGCTTTTGAATTCTCATCAAAAGACTTATTTTCTGAATGTTTACCGAGAAATCCCTTTGAAAGACACTTCACTGCATAACACAAAGAGGACTGACTGCTACCTAACCTGTCTGTTGAATGTAAAAGACATTTAAGTTTTTTCTTTCGTGTCTTTTGTGTCAAAAATCATTTTCTTCATAAAATAGAAGACATTAATAGAGTTTGAAATTAGACTATAATTACAGTAAAGAAAGGAATAAATTCATTTCGACAGCACTTCCTTTTGGCACAGAATAAAAAAATTTTGTCTAATCATTGGTTAAGACTTTTTTATTGTCAGAACAAAACATATTAGGGTTTTATCAGAGAAAATGATTAATGAAATTATAAATTCTCTGCAAAACTGGTGACTATTAATCAGTTTATTATTTAATTTATTCTGTGCTTTCAATCCATCAAAAGTGATGATTAATTTTGTTGTGGCTTTCCGTTTGTTAAAGTGGTACAAAGAGAAAGAAAAAAACATTCAAGAGTCTTGTTTTGCTTCTTGGTCAATAATAATTATTCAATTTGTGAGCCCAATACTAGTTTTTTAATTAAACAATGTGACCAAGATTGATTAACAATAATTATAATTACCTAGATTGGATTATTAAACCATTTATTTTAAACCAAATGTGTTTCGTTTATTGAGCTCAATCTATCTTGCTTATCTCGATGCCCGTATATTTTAACTTGGTGAAAAAGAAACTCATGAACCTCTATCATCATTATTTCAATTTAATATACTTTAAGCCTATTCTACGCCAAAATCAAACCATTTATTTAAATAACTTTCATAAATAAAAATTGAATGAAAGGAATGGGCCTTTTGTTGGCACACATAACAGCTTTTATTTTGTTATAAATGTTTGGTAATAAAAATTTTAAGCAATGAGAATTTGAAATAATAAAATACTATTTTGATTGCTATAATATTTCAAGTATTTTATAGACGTTTTTTTCCACCAAAAGGGATAGGCTTTCCATTATAGGCACGAAATTACATTTTTTCCAATACTCTTGGCTGAAAAGATTCTATGTTTCCCCTGCTGTTAAAGTTATGAATTTTTATCAAGATTAATACGTTATGAATTCAATGTATATGAATTATGAATTCTTGTTCTAGTAAAAGTTGTAAACAAGGTGATTTCAAATTTAAGTCAATAATTCTTGGAAACCATTAGGAATAACCACGATGAATTATTTATATAATTCCAAGAATATTCAAGTCCAATCATGATATTGCCCGATAATTCAGACAGACAATAACCATGCTCATTAGTGAACATGTTTTATAGCCAGGTGTGTCCCCAAAGCCTGCACTCAAATATATTATTGTATAATATTCTTGTCATTCGATTTCTTATTTAAATAATATCAACAAAATTGTTGTAACAAATTCTGTACACTCGCTCTCTGACTCCCTCTCCCCGTCTCTCCCTTCGCTAACTCCAAGGCTTTCATTATTATGTATATACGAAACGTTTGATTATATTTATTCGCAGTTAACTTAAGCCCAGAAAATCCATTTACTTTTTTTCGGCTCTCATTTGACTTCATATATAAAAATTTGTGTCGTTTCTAAGGTTACGACAATATTCTGAGCACTTTTCGGGGCATTAGTTTACTTATGAAAATATAAGATATCGTAAGTCAACAGATTCTCTCTCTCTCTCTCTCTCTCTCTCTCTCTCTCTCTCTCTCTCTCTCCTCGATTTGGATGATAAACAAAATTTCAATCCTTTCGTTACAATTGACTGGAAATCAATATAAATAGACTTTCCTTCGATTTGTGACTCAATTATTCTGTGTCACAGTCAGACACTTAACTGTGCTGTTCGAAAGTCACACTTATCCAGGTCTTCACCTTGAAACAATTAATTATTCAATAGAAAAGTCATTAAGGAAATGTTCTATAGTTCAAATCGATTGTGAAATAAATAACCTTGCTAGAAAAACACATTACCACAAACATTTGACTTCATTAAATTCAGAAATAGACGCTTAAACATGCTAATTTGAATTTTATAGCATGATAAAAGTTGTTTAGTTTTTTTTATGCAAATTATATGATTTTTTTTGTTGAATATTCCGATGAAACTGTTGTTCACATAGAATGGAAAGCCTGTTGAATGTAAGCCACGATTTTGTATTTTTTTTGTGCTGCCGGTGCTCTATATGGTAGTAGCCGTCGACTACAGGGAGAGAGAGGAAAGGCATACCATTCAGAGCGAGAAATGAATTTTCTCTGCAAAACGCTTTGCTTAGGGAATAACATCTAGGAATCGATCGATACATACGGCCATACATTGAGTGCATGTTTTTATTCGCCGTATATTTGACTGTTTGTGACAAAACATGTCTAATATGCCGGTCCTCTCATCGCAGGTATAGAGTTATGCGGGAAAAGTGATGTCAGGGATGGAGTGATAGATCATTTTTTGATATGTGTTTATTCCGATAAGCAACCATGATCAGATATTGAGCATGAGCTTGATTTTGTTTTTGATTGTCCAGGTTACATTTTATTCTTGATTTTAAAAAGGTACTATCCTTGTTTGATCTTGGTGATGTGATTCCCTGATAACTTTGCATAGAGAACGCAGACTCTGTGTACTCTTCACTCCTGCCGTTGATTTCCATAAACACCTGACACAAGCAAAACGGCATAACACTAGTGCTGTGCTCTTCAAACTCCAATAAAGAGCAGACTATGTTTGTGAGTGTGCAAGAGCTCTGATCCTCGTTAATTTTTCTATCCGCGTTCTGCCCTCCAGTTATTGAAACAAATAAATCTGAACTTGGACATTTTATTTAGCAAAAGTGACCAAGATCAATTTGTTTTTTATTTGACCTCAAGTTTTTCAAATTCCAAAACTGTCAGCAAAAGTGGTGTCACTTTTTAAATGATAAATGAAATGAAAAAATAAGTAAATATTTTGTTTGACTCTCAGACCAAGTGATCGGAAAAAAGTTATTATTATATATTATTATATCCTGTGCTCTGCTATCGACTGTCCACACAATTGTCAAACATAGGTCTGAAATGTAAATATAATTTCAATTTATTTACTCTTTTTTAATGTAAAACAAAATTCTCTGAAAATCAAATCAAATCAAAATTTTTGAATAAAACTTATCCTTTAAAACAGTATTTCCTTTGAAGTAATCATAAATTTCTCCGAAATTTGTTTTTTCTTAAAAAAAAGACTTAAATAAAAAGTGAAACAAATCTTCAGTTTTGCTTATTTTCAAAACCAATTTCATCGGAAAAAAAACTTTTCTTTTTATGAGATATTGTTTTTCAAACCCAAAGCAAAAAAGAGGAGAAAATAATTGTCTTTTTATTTTGTTATACATTTTTTAGTTGTTTTTTCATTGGCTCTCAAAATGATATATCGATTCCTATAATCTATAGACTGAGAGACACTTTATTTGATTGAATTTATTTCTCTCTGTTTTTTACATCTCTTTATATAGTCTTCGAAACAATAAAAATAAAATAAAAAACTTATATATGTTTTCTGTCTTCAACTCCAAGAGTAAACAAAATACTTGTTTTTCAAATGTTATAAATCTGTTTAAGCAATAGTTGAGTGAGTGGTAAAAAAATTGAATCCCTTCACAATTGAATTCCTATAACCCTGTACTCTATAACCCATGTCATTGAAGCCATTGACGGACGGACTCCTCTCTGATTTCAATCACATATGGATTACATTCAAGAAAATCAAATGTCTTTTGTCTGAAAAACATTCACTACTTTTATTGATAGACTTCGTGACATCAAAATACTATTCTTATTCAAATGATCTAGTCTGTTTTTCACCTGGATACAAATGATTTATTCACAGTTCAATGGATTTTACTTTTTATTTATTTAAAACCTGTGTTTGCTTTTGAGCCCTCATTTCAATTGATTTTCATTTCAATTGAAATTTAGATCTATTTCTGGAATTTTCACTATTTATTTGACTTCGAGTCAAAACATTTCATTCATAAAATCCATTGTACTTTTCCACTCAATAGTAACATCGATCAGTATTTTACTTTGCTAATTGATTTGTAACCAAGCAGAATTAATGAGACAGCATTTTCCTATTCAGATCGGAAACTATTGGGTCAAATACTTTTGTATTTTTTCTTTGACTGGAAGTGTTTTCGACACTTCTTTTTCTGATGACTTCAACATATTCTTTGTGAGGAAGAAGTGGTTAAGTACTGGAAAACCACAAAAAAGGGAACGACTTATCATTTCTAAGCCTAAAAATTGCTGTGAATTCCTTTTTTAACGCCAATTCTGTGCAGTTTTGGGGAGAGAGAGAGAGAGAGAGAGAGA
>JAQIXV010000571.1:0-27070 GCA_034700625.1 Tectocepheus velatus
AGCTCTCTCTCTCTCTCTCTCTCTCTCTCTCTCTCTCTCTCTCTCTCTCTCTCTCTCTCCCATTCTATTTAATGATTAGAAGTTCTTATCAGAGATTTAAAGACATTTGTAATGAATTTAAATGTTTTGCCGCAGAAAACAACACAAAAATTGATGTAAATGTGTTTCAAATTGATTTTGGATTTAAAGCGGTTTATAAATTGAATGCCTTCTCAACACTGAGGGAACAGAATAACAGAATACCCGTCCCTTTAATGCTTTAATTCTCAGTGTTTTTTTGCAGTGAATTCCTTATTGTTATGGAAATAGTTTTGAAAACTCTTTTCATATACGAAAACCTCCGAATCGTTTTCATTCACCAGTTTTTTGATTTATTAAATCAATAAAAACTATTCGACAAAAATATATTCAAATCTTTTTCAATGAATTCAAAGTATTTTATGTGTCGTAAGAATAAAAAAAAATTATTTAATATTCAATTCAACACAATATTCAAGAATTTTCATCTGTCTATCGATGAATCAAAAGCAATCATTTTTGACGGTTGAGTAGACTTTCCAAAAATTCTGTTCCCTTTCCCCTCAAACATAAGAAGAATAAGAAAACGATATAAAATCCAAAGACTTTAGTGACACTGAATCCCAATCCTAAAGAGAATAGAGAAATGAAAACTTTATCTCAAGTTTTTTCCTCCTCTTCTTCTCCTTCAAGAAGTGGCAAAAGAATTATTAACCTCTTCTTCGAGAGACATATAATCATAAGAATGTATTCGCCTTTTAATACAATTCTTGTGCAAAGAGTTTCCGTTTTCTCTCAAACATCACACAAACTATCATTGATTTGATCCGAAAACTGTAATATACTCTGAGAGAGAGTTATTGGACTAAAGAGAAGTGTATTTCAATAGGTTTTAGTTTTATTGAGTGCTGCAAATGATATGACTTTTTATGATTGATGTGAATATCACTGCAAACGACTTTTGCTTTAGTTTTTAAATTATATGAACTTTTCTGTAGAGAAAAGAAATCGTTTTTCGCGAAAAAAATATTTTTGTATCAAATCTTTAGAAGAGTTTTCACTCAAAACAAGAATTCAATTTCAAAAAGAATTTCATTTCGATTTTCATTGTTTTTGATTATTGCTTCTCAAAAAATATCAGGATGTTTATCATTGATTTGACCTTGCTCATTGCTTGCTTTGATGGATTAGAATTTTATTACCCGATTGCTTACAATTCAAAGTTATAACATTTTCTTCTCCTTTTGAATAACAACTATTTCCTTTGAATCGTTTCCTTGTTTATTAATAATAATCGATAACCTTGGTAATTTGAATATGAAAAACAAAGCAAGAACAACTTTGAAAAAGCAGTTAAATTTGATATTAAAGACTGTAATTTTTATATAACAAAAAAAATGTACATGTATAAAATAATAAAGCATAAAAATTTTGGATCAGAGATATCAACGAAGTCAATTTAATCATTCACTGTAAATTTGTTTACCTCATTCAAATTTTTTTTCAAACTCTTCTTTTGAAATTATTATTATAAAAACAAACTAGGTCATTCTTTATTAGATAAGTTAATCCCAGAATAGTTTTGAAAATTGATTTACAAAATAAGTAAAGAAATTATTTATGACTTACCGTAAATATCGACGAAATTCAATATAAATAAGGTTTTAAACAATTGTTCCCACATTTCGGCGACAAATATAGTGTTAATTAAGTGATTATTATTCATAAACTGTTGAGACTTTTCACAAAAAGAAATTAATTTCAATTTACATTCCAGTGATGTCCAGATTCTGTGCTCAAAATTCAGAGCCAATACTTAATGTCTATTATTAATGTATTTTTTTGCGGACTATTGTTCCCCAAAAATATTTGAAGAATTTTCAGACTATTTGCCACAAAAACAACATTTATTCGCACAAAACGAGTGAAAGAAAAGTTATATTTATTGACATAACGTATGAAAAGAGAAATTCATTTTTTGCTCACATTATTCACAAATGAAATAAGGGATAAGACGTGAAGAAAAGTCATTCATTTTTCTCTCTTTTTTCTGTCTGTCTGTCTATTATGTCTTCGTTTGGTGTTGTTTGAGGTCCAAAACGAGTAAATTTATGATTCATTAAACATATTCTGAGCTTAAGTTAAGATTATTCTCATTCAGAGTCTGTCTTTCACTGACTCTCACCACTCGTTTTGTGTCTGAAGTAGTGTTGGAATTGTTGTCAAGAATTTCGAGGTTTTCAGAGTAAGTGCACGACTCAGGGCTAACAGTATAACAGTTGTAGTGATTGTTATGTTTTTTATGAGTATTAAAGCCAACAAATGGTGTGAGCTTTGAGTGAAAAGATAGACCAAACAAAACTTATTCTGATCAGAATTCTGTCCACATTTGGAAAATAGAAAAGATATTAAGAGTTGAGTTCAGAGTCAGTTCTCAACTGATTTTCAAGTATTTCGACAAAAAAAAGAGAAGAGACTTACTATTCATATGAAGATCCAAAACATGTGATAAAAGTTGAGAAAAGTTGTGACAAAATAACAGACAAAACAATTGTAATGAAAGTCCAGTTCTTTCTGTCCTTTAAGTGGTAGAGCTTTTTCTACGACAGAGAAATTGATCTCCGCTTTAGTCACAACACATACCACACGAAACACACGAATAAAAGTATAGAGAAGTTGTTCCCTGAGTTCATCACATTTTATATATCCATATAACAGACATATACTGTACTCAAACTCCGGGCTCAGTCGCGCGCTCCGACAGTGACGTAAACTTTTCAGCGAAAATTTTTTTCAGAAAAATTGTGTTAACTTTTGAATGAATAAAAATCAAATTCAATGAAAAAATTTCTTCACTCAGGGCTCAGAAAAGTCAACAAATTTAGTTAAATTACAGACAAAAAAAAACTGCACAAACAGTCGATTTGGATGAGTCGCCTGTGAGTGAGGCACCGACTGCCTGTCCGTAGTGTGTGATTATGTAATGTGTTTGTAAGGAAACGCCACTATCTGTTCAGTAAATCTATACAGTAGTCGACTCTCCACTCTCTATCCGAAGAGGAAAGCCTACCGATAGTCAGAGGAGAGACCCATAGAATCAGAGTGATTTACTTTGCAGTGCGGAGCACATGCGCCACCGCACAGCACATTAGGACCGGCCGTTCAGCAAAAATTCTCATACAATTTATTTTCGAGAAAAAAGATTTAATACATTATTATTATAATAATAGTTATGTTTTTTATTCCCATTTTTATCTAATCGTTGGCCTAAAAGTACTTATGAATAATCATTAGCAGAAGCACTGCTAGAAAAAGGGGTTTCCATCAGTTGTTATCTCACTTTCCTATTCGACACTTCACTCCGACAGCTATTGTCGTGAAAAACTGCCAAACATTTAAGCGCTCAGAATATGATTACAATTATTATTCTTTTTTTTGTGCTTCAAATCAATTGCTTTACTCTTTTTTTTCGGGAAATACTTTTCATAAACACGTATTTCGCGGAAAACTTTGTTTTTCACTCAAAATATTAGTTTTTTCTTTTATTTTGTTTTTAAACTTTCATTACGTTATTCGCGCGAATCGATTGGCGAAACATTACTTGTTTTGTAGGGTTTTTAGGAAATGATACCTAATTTCCCAACAAAGGAATGGATACAAAAAAATTTTGTATTGCACTTAAGTTGTCGTCATTTTTGAAGATTTATTTTTATTGTTTTATTTCTTTTCATTTCTTCGTTTCGTGAGATGATCTCTCTCTCTCTCTCTCTCTCTCTCTCTCTCTCTCTCTCTCTCTCTCTCTCTCTAACTTATATAACTCTTTTGATACCATTATCTTAAGGTTTAGGAACCATTTGCTGTCTTAAGGACTACAAGACTTTCATGATATCAAAAGAAAGTATTTTCTCATAAAATGTTTGTTTCATTTCTCAAAATGATTTGAAGCAAAGAAAAAATGGTTTAAAAGTTGTATTCAATACCTTTTGGAGTTAATTCATTATTAATAACATTTTTACTGTTTATGAAATACTTTTCATTCTTTTTATCAGATGATCCGCAAGGAAAAATCTTACCTAGTTCGTTTTTAAAATTATAGGGATTTTATGGTTTAATTTAAAAAGAATAGTTTGAAAAAATGTCGAAAGAGTTTTGTTCTTGTTAATAAATTAAAAATAAATTCGCCCCACTCTAAGTCCAATAACTTCGTGACTTACCCTGATATCAATATTAACTTTCATTTGTGATATAAAAATTACAGTCTTTAAAATCAAAATTAAATTGCTTTTTGAAATTTGTATCGATTTTTGGGCGAAATTTTCAAAAATTATTGAATTGAATAATAATTTGATGAAACGTTTTCTTATCATAATCTGGTATTTGTGAACTGAATTTCAAATAATCCACAAAATTTAATTAATATCCAGAACCAAAAATATATACTGTTTTTGGCTGTTATTTATCCCATTAATCTCTTAATGACTTTTGATTTTAATTATTTTTCGGCAAAAATATATATATTTTTAATATTCTGTATATAATCAAAGACTTTGAGAGTTAATTGAAAATTTTCAAAACCAGTACTTTTCGGTTGATATGGATTTTCAATTACCAGTTCTCCGGAATCCTGGGCTCTAATGCTCTGAAAGACTTTTAGAGATTTTTAAAAAATTAATTCAGACTTTCAAGAGTCTAATCGGAGGAAGTTTTTTGAAATATTTATGAGATATTCATTCCTAACATTAAAACCTTTTCACTCGAATTAATTCAAAGACTTTTTTCTCTAATGAAATATATTTGAAATTAATTCCAATCCGAAGATGTTTTTCAGGGAATTTCATGGGAAATCTGATTTCAAATTAAACTTCAAACCAAGATCAATTTTTCAAGAAAGTATTTTCGCTGGAAAAGTACTTATCAAATTCTGTTCTGGTTCATTTTACCGAACAGAACATTATTTAATTGAATTATTTTGGCATTTATTTGGAGAGAAAACCTATTTTTAGTCTTAGATTTTCTGCTGAAAAAAGTCGAATAAAAGAGATAAACATTAACTCAAATTCTGAGCAAAAAAAGTTATTTTACATGAATTCAAGTCTTACTGAGTGGTGATGGGAAGCACTCAGTCTGTTATTTAAGATCAATCAGTTGTCCTGCAATTCGTCACTCACTTAAGGCTTCAGTCCTAATGTTTATGCCGATAGAGAGTAGGAAATAAGTGGGTGCTATCGGAACCGGAATAATGGAAGTTCTTATTTAGGAATAGGACCCACAGATTTGGGAGAGGGAGGGAGGGAGGGAGGGAGAGAGAGAGAGAGAGAGAGAGAGAGAGAGATCATGTGTTAGTTCACAAATTGCTATCAGAAATAAATGTTTTTCTCTCTCCCTATCCCTCAATCACATCAAAAAACTCTCCTATTTTTTTGGTGTTAATGGAAATAGAAATAAGATTTTTTTCTATTCATCTCTTTTTTAATGTTATACCAGTCCTCTCTCATCCATCCCTATCTGTTTATCTGATTCTTTATGTTTTGTTGTGTGTTATGCTGTGCTCGGGTATTGTCAGTCTCTCTCCCATCCAATCTTTGTTCCAATTTTTCCCATTCTTTCCCTTTTTTTCACTGATGGCAAGTGTTTAATGTTTGGCACCAAATGGTTGTGCAAAAGCTGAAAACGCAAATGTTTTCAATGGTTTGATGTTTGGCCGTCACTCCACTGATAAATGTTTTGCGATTTTTTTGTTGTTTTGTTTGAATTTCTCTCAAAACACATGAACTATAAGTGCATTAAACCAAACAAAACATTACTAATGGCTTTGAATTGAGTTTTGTTTTTTCTGCTACTCTTTACTCATTGATCGCAAACCACTTCTTCGGCGGTTTATTTTGTTTCGGTTTTGTTCACAAATTAATCAATTAATTGATAGTTGAGTTACAGAATCTTCCTGGTTATTCTACTCAGCGTTCTAGCTTGGTTATTTCACTCAATTGATAAGTAAATGGGTATAAAAAATCAATTTCCAATAGATTTGAATTTCAAATCACTTGATTTAATGCCACAAAATGGGAAGAAATATCAAAAAGATTTTGATCTATGAATAAATTGATTTCCACTCTTTGTTCGCGTTTTTGTATATATTCTGAATACGATTTGATAGACAACTGTTTTGATTGAATCAAACAATACGTTAAAACTATTCCCGAAAATTGTTTCCCAAAAAAGAGAGGAAAAATTTTCCGAACATATATTCAATTAGAAGATGCCTTTCCTTCGGATATCAATCTTTTTATTTTTGGTCAGAAAAGCATTGAATATAAATAATTGAGCGAAACATTAATCATTGAAAAGGAGAGCAAAAAATTGTTATGAATTAATTCATAGCGCGATAACAATACTCTATAAAAGTCTATAAATGTTTGAAACCCAGAAATGAGTTTTCATTTAATTTATCAAAAAATTATTCCCAAAAGTATTTCAGATTTTTTTTCGTCTGAAAAATAGAAATGAATTTAATTTCAAACAAAAATTGTTTCATATTTTGTAAACAAATACTTTCGCAGAATTTGTTTCCGACTCTGAGTTCGCGTAAAATATTTCAAACAAAACAAGTATTCACTAAAAACTATTACCAAATACTCGGAGTCAACGAAAAGTCGGATAAAAAATCCATACGTTTGGCGTATTTGAAACTTTGCAAACAATATCATCCGGATATGAATCAACACTTAAATGATAGGAAAGCCATCGAAACAAATAAAATAAGATTTCAAGAGATTAGTAGAGCTTATAATTGTCTCATCAAAGACCGCGAGCGAAACATTTACGACCACTCTTTGAGGTCAGGGAACAGCCGTTCGAGTGCTTACCAACAGCCGCATCCGGATTACCGACAGTCATACGAGAGATCAGCAAATTTTAATGACTATTATTATTACAATTCAAGATATGGTCCACAAAAAAGATCAAATACTGAACGTATCTCTCGTATGGCAGTACTCTTTCCTCTATGGCTTTGGCTTTATATTATGGTTATGTCAACAATCTTGGAATTTTTTTTCAAGATATTTGATAATAACGACAAAATGCTGAGAGAAAAGTGGAAACAAAAACATATGAATGATATAAAACATATCGAAAAAGATATCGAAAATCAAATAAAGAATACAACAAAAGAGCAAACAATCGAACGATTCATAAAATCTGTGGAAAAATAGTTTTCAATTAAAATAAAATCATTACTCAATCACTTGTTTTCAATTGAATTCTGAAAAACTTAACTAAATTTCACTCCTGTGACAGGAGTCCTGTCTCTGTCTCATGACTATCGCATAAACAATCACCTAGTTCGTTTTGATAATGATAAAAATTTTAGCCTTTAAAATGTCGAATTAGTTTTGTTTAATGTTGAAGTAGTTTTGATAATGAATCACTTGTTCACTTACATTTTAGCTAGTTGCTAGTTTAGCATATTTAGCCCAAGTTATTTTCGTAGTCTAGTCTCATGTTTCCTTTTGAGGGCTCCTACCTCTCAGCTACCAATCAGACAGACTATCGGAACGGTAGTCATAAAAATAGAAATTAATATCAAAGGAATGGATTATTGTTTATTTGTTTGCAATACAATAAGTCAATGGCTGACCACTTGGCCATAATAATGAGTCAATGATTCTGTGCTCTTGGCTTCTGATCTGAAGGCTATCAGTGCTCTCACTTAAGAGAAGAGTTGATCTCCTTTTATGATCAATACATACAATAAAAAGGGAATCATTTGATGTAAGAATTGGTCGACCATTGAATGAGTCGTTTCCTCTGCAAAACACACAATCACTTAAACTGAAGAGAAAGAGAAGAGTTATTATTGTATTGAAAGGCATTCAAAGGTAATGACAAGACATTAGCGAATGGCTGTGCAATAACTTGAATGATGTGAGTGGTTGTGCCTCTCCCAGTGCTCACCACATTTGGAAAGAGAGTCATTTGCGCTGACCATTCATTTATTGCCAATAATTGATATGAAATACCGATAGAAAAACAAAAACAATCCAATGGATGGACAGCTCAGGCACTGCATCAAACAATGAATAGACTCTTCCGATTTGGGAGAGGGTTCTCACATCAAATCAGTGAAAAAAATTGAATCAGAATCAGAGCTCACGACTTATTATCGAGTCTTCAGTTTAAAGGAGAGGAAAGAAATTGTTTGAGAGATAAAACTTGTGCTGAAAGTAGTGCTGAAAATTTTTTGGTGCACTTTGTGTTGAAAAACACAATATTTTCAGATTTTTCCGCCGCAATGAACACGACTTCAAAACTATAAAATCTAGTCTTTTATAATCTTTTTTCGAGAGAATTATCTCTTTTTCTGTTGAAATAAAATATTTTTTAAGATTTTTATTTACAAAAGACTTGAAAATCAGGTCAAGAATTCATCTGATCTTAACTTCTGATTGAAAAACAATTAATTCATGAATTCCTTTGGAATCAGTTCCAGACTTTGAACCTTTCCTCTAGTTTTTTAAACTTGATCAATTATAATTTAAAATGAATTATATTCAATGACATTCTCTTCGTTTGAAAATTGTTCACAAAATGAGAAATTCTTTGAAACATTTTATTCGGAAAAAAATATTATTCAGAGAATCAAAGAATTTGTATTAAGTCGAGCGTTAACTCAGATTTTTTTCTCCATTCAAAAGAAGAAATCTCTTTATCAGTGAATGTATTCATTATTTTTCATATCATTATTCGCAAAACTAATGCAAATTTTAAATTTTAGAGACATTTAAAGTAATCAAACAAAACATTTCTCTCAAATTCTCTATCATATGATTCACAGAATAGTCTATTAAATTGATTTTTCAGTTATGATATCATAAATAAAAATTTTGTCTCTCATTCTCAGCATTAAATACATAACAAATAGGCTTCTCATGAATTTCGACATTAGCTCAGAATAAATATCGATAAAAAGTGTTGTGATTTTGCAACAGAGAAATAGTAACTTGGTTAATTCACCAAAATTTTAACAAATATCTCATCAAAAGCATTGAATAAATTTTTATAATTATTGCGGAAACAAATTATATGTCAGCAAAACATTTTGAAAATTCTTATAATTAGCTGTTTTTATGCAAAATAATTACCATAATCTTGGAAACTTTTATTGAAATTCCTGCAGAAATACACTATTATATGAATTTTATAGCAGTTTTTAGAGTCTAGACATTTGTTTTATAGCATTTCATAAGTGATTTCAATAAATTAATTGTTATATAAAAGTCAGAAATAATATATACTTTCGAATGGATTTCAAATACATTATATTCTTTTAGTTCAAAGTTTTTTTTATTGCAGAGAAAAATAGTTTTAAAATCAATAAAAACCTTTTGTTTTAATAATTTTTTCTTTTTTTTCTCTGTTGTGACACAAATGTATGAAAAATGTTTTGTATTTTACTCTCAAATACGAGACTCACATATAATTTGCTTAAGAAATACGTTAAGAGTTTTGTTATACTTTTCTTTAGAAGAGACAGAAAAAGGGATTTACTATTTGAAGAGCGATTCCCAACAAATCGTTTCGTTTTCTTAAGCCTTAATAAAAGTCTTCAGACATAAGAACTTTTTCCTTAAGAATCGTCTAAAAAGATATTTATCTTAAAATCCAATAGAAGTTGTTTTTAAGACTTCACTGATTTTATTCTGAGTCACTGTTTGTCTTCTATTTTAAATCTTCTGAATATTTACTGATTTCGACGACAAATAAAAAGTCTTTTTCAGCGAAAGTTTTATTTAATATAATTTGTATTTAATATCAAAGAAATGCATTAAATTTCAATTGAATTATAATTCAAAAAAAACCTATTCTTTGAATCTATTATTGGATTCATTTAAATTGAATTTAAATTAATATTCAAAACATATAATCAATTAAATCCTTGAACAGGAATCTGAAGCCAAGAATAGTTTGTAATTATATTTCAATTAGTGTATAGAAAATTAATTAATTGCCGGAATTGTGGTCAAAATTCTAATGCAATGAGCAGTTATTCTGTGCAATTCCAACTACCAGTGCATTCATAGCAAATGTATTTCCACTACAATTCATACATTTTTATTGCAGTCCTTTTCTCCTGAAAAAACTCATTCCTCTGTTATACATGTTTTCAGTGAATATAAGCGAAAATCAATGAATAACTGAATTGAGAATCAGGTCTAGACTTATGTCAGGCCCTAAATTGCAGTAAAATAACAACCAGTGCTCTCGTGTGATGTCGATCTTCTGGTGCGATACGAAAGAGTGAATACAAGAACCAGAAGTGTGGCTAAGAGTAAGAAAAACTTGTCGATCGGAACACAGGGAGAGAACAGCACATCATAAATGGCAGAGCACTCACACATTATTGTCAGTTATTTTTCAAAACATCAAATCTGAAGAAAATGTGGCGAAAAAATTGACGACAAATAAAAGTAAATAACTTTTGAAAGACATTTGTATGGCTTCTAATGGAGACCAACAATAATGAAGACTTTGAGCTCAATATGGATTTATGGCGATCCACATCCAAATAGAGATCAACACAAATGGCTTGTCTTTACTCAACGGACAATAACTCCGTAACCGATGAGGAAAACCATGAATTCTGTCGTCTCTAAAGAGCACAGAATAAATAGAATTGGAGAGAGAGAGAGAGAGAGAGAGAGAGAGAGAGAGAGAGAGAGAGAGAGTTGTCAGAAAATAAACAAAATTATAGAAATTTATTTGATTTCAAACCTCTTTTATCAGAAGTAATGTCCGAAAAGTTTTTACTTTTATTGCAAAACAAAAATAAAACTTTTTATTTGAAATAATTTAAAGCAATTTGTTCTTAAAATACAGACATCTATAGCGAAGGAGTGACTAAATGTTGATTAGTTTTATGTTTAATGTATTTAATATTTAATTGAGGGAACGGGTGTTGAGTAGTGTTTGTGCGAGATTTTAAACTGTGGACATTCACAAAGAGGTAGACATTGATCGGTCTTAAGGCACCGAACGTAACCTTTTTTGCAGTCACAGCCCTTTTCGTACGACTGTTTGCACCCTGGGTAGGGGTTGTCACAAGTGGGGGTACAGGGCTTCACAGCATACCATTCCTCGTGTTCGGCACAGTTGTACTTTTTGGGACAATCGTATTGTCGGACACACCGCTTGTTAGACCAGTCCCTGAGAAAGCCCTGATCGCAGTAACAGCCGGGAAGTGCTGTCGTATAGTTTTTATCGCATTTGTAGGGATCGACAACCGGTTTATCGCAAGACGGAGCGCAGGGAACGCCATAATCGCTGTAATGTTCGTTCTCTGGACAGCTCTCAGCTGTAATTCAATGAAAAAATTGATTTTTATCTCAAAATAAAACCGAAAATAATTAATAAATTACAGCAATCATGAGGTCGGACACAGATTCCAGTCTTCAGGTCCTTAACATATCCGGCGTCACAGAAACAGCCGCTGACGCAGACGTCCTTATCGGTGGAACAAACGGACAGACCTCTCGGTTCGTACGCCGGACAAGTGGGCTGACATTTGGGACCGCACTTCTCGTAATGGGAGTGGGGTTTACATAAAGCTATTCGTTTGAAGCAAATAATTGTTAGAAACGAATCAATTGAGTGATAATTGAGTTGATGTCGACTCACGCGGACAATGGCTTCTTGGGATACAAACGCCGAATTCATTCCTCAAGAATCCGTAGTCACAGAGACAACCCCAGTCACAGGGAGGGGGTGGCGGTGAAGGGTTTGTTTTGGGCTGTGGCCTAATTATGATTAACTCTTGCGGCGGCGGATTACTTCTTATGCTGTGCTGAGGACAGGGCAGGTTATTCGGGTACTCACAGTTTGGCTGACAGGGAGTCACGCAATCGCTTATTATCTGAAAAAATGTGTGAAAAATAATTGAAATAAAATTCAAAAATCTATGGAAATGTTTGACTCAAACCTCATTCGGTTGACATCTTAAAGGAGGAAGAGTTTGGGGAACGGGTTTTGTCGTTAAAAATCCCGATACTAAGGAGAATATCAATTAAACTCAAAACTGAACAAGCTCAAAATTAGCTGACATACGATCGAAGTTAGATCTTTCATCAGGAATGGGCTCATTATTGTTAGCCAGGGATCGGGTGATGACCGCAAACAAAATCAATGCTCTCAACATATCTTTCGATAAAATTTATTCAAAAACTTTTATAAAATAATTAAACTTTTTTCCCAAACATTGACTGAAAGAAATTCATATGAAAAACACTTTTATAAATCATTTTATACCTGAGCTGTGAATGTGGACACCCGTCCACTCGAAACGAACGGCTCGTGTATTGGATTAAGAGTTCATTGACTTATAAATGCATTGAAAACTATATTTTGAGTGATATTTAAATCCAAATCCTTTTTTCACTTTTCATAGAAAATCCCAAATTAAAGGATTAAGTGTTTATCGACTCTAAGACTGCCTTCAGTTTAAGGAATTGCTGTCATCTCATTGTTAAACAACTTTGATATGACTTCTTGTGGTCTCAAAGTTATTCAGTTATTCAGTAATTACTTATTGAAAGTGATTTTCAAGACTTTTGACAATTGATTGGAAAGTTTTTGTCACTTTTTAAACACTATTTTAGGGTTTTATCCGATGTTTTGGTCGAAAAGTTGGTCAAAAAATCAAGTTTTTCATCAATTATTCAAAAATCAATATGACCAAGATCATCAACATATTGATAAATAAATCATAGCTAATTTTTACAGGAGAAAAATATATTAAAAACACCATGATTATTATTAATGTTAAAATAATTGATCTAAATATCATAAAATAATGACCAAGATCATTTAACAATTCTAAAAAATTGTTTTCAATTGAGTCCTCCGTTGGTGTCATTCAATATGTATTGCAATAAAAATTGACTCAAAGGCTGTCATCTATTAAAAACATATTCACATTAGACGTCGAAATACACAAAACAATTACCGGGTCTTAACCCAAATGTTAAAATTAAACAAATTAAACAAGGTTAACCCAATAAAAACCTAACACACCAATTAAAATACAATTAAAAAATAATTTTATCTTGGTGATAAATATCGAGGTTAAAATAATACCAAAGTCGGGTAAAAGACGGGTCGGAAAATCCTGTCTAAAGACTGACATCTATTTTAAATTGAATTCAATCTTTTGTTTCAAAACATCTTTTTTTAAAACAAATCAAAATTTTTGACAAATTTTAAGATCAGATCCTATCGTAAGAAATGTCAGATAAGTTGAGTTATATGTCAGACAATCAATTGTCAGACATAGGGTTAATCAGGTGTCCGTATAGGAGGGATCACATACTTAAGAAGAGCTCATATCAGGTCCACATCGATGGCTGCCTCTCAAGACTTAATCCATTCGATCAAAACAATTGGAAGATCTGTGAATTCAATTTCGGACATCGAATGCCGGCTGAAGAATATTATGCCCATCGGATCCAATGCCCAGACAATAGGCAACCCTTAACACAGAGAATCAGATTCGATGAGAATCAGAATCTATCCAAAGGTTTGACAATTGATTTGATTGTCATTTGATTCTCTGATTTAATCCAATTCTTCTCCGAAAAGATTTGGCCAATGGTTTGGTCCTCAAAGAGGAGCCCTTCGAAGACAAGCCTTTAATTGATTTACAAACCGATATCGAAATCAAAGGTAAGTATCGTTTAATTTGAAGACATTTTGTTTTTATTTTCAATTTATTTCTCAAATAATTAGAGGAAAAAGTGGACGAAGAGGTCAATCGTCTCAAAGAACGCAAGATATATGTCTCCAATCGTGAAGAAAACGATTGGAACCAATCGAAGGGCAAAGACTTCGATATCTATCAGAAGCCGAATCTGTCGAAAGCCGAAGAATTACTCGAAGACTCCGATTATATGACCAAAAATAAGGGAATAATCGATTCCTTTAGTTATCAAATGCTGCCGAAGTCTGAGCGCAAGAAACTTAACGAACAGTTGTGCGAAAATATCCGTCAAAATCCTGTCCACAAACCCATTAAGAGATTGAACCATCCGGTGGTCATCAGTCCGACCGTCATAACAGCGGGAAGTGGTTCAGAGCTGACACCAAACGACCACTTAATCCAATTGATTAAAAAGAAGTCCTTAAGTCCTAAAAACAATTCATTAGTCAAAAAAATGTTTGCATCGATTTATGCCAAGAAATTGCATTCAATTGAATATCCGGTTGACTACGAGAGCCTCGTCGAGAGGGACGCCGACTGTGGACTACAGAACTTGGACTCGGATTTGGCGATCGCTGTCCGCACTGTATGTGTAATCAAAAGAGAGAAACAAACCGACGATTTGTGTGCCGACACTCCTCTACGACAGCCGAAGACATGCGTATTCTCGACTGGTCTTCGCCGACCGAAACCCGCGCCTCCGGCCGTCAAACTCGAGGCCATCGAACCGCCAGACGACGTCAGACCGAAGTTTGCGGACAGGGTTTTGGCCAAACTCGAGGAGAGAGCCCAACGAGACCAACAAAATCGTAATAATAATAATTGACTCAAAAAAAACACAAAACAAATCAAAGAACTGTTTGAAGAGATTAAGACATTTTTATTTTGTAATACTTATCGTTAGCTTTTGGTTAATATTTTATTCATTGCTTTAATCATTTAAATAGTTTTTAATTTCAAATATTTTTAAACTCTTTTTCGACAATAATTTCGACTTTTCTTTAATATAATTCTTATTATAAACACAAAAACTATTGTATTCTTAAATATATTTCAATAAAAGTTTTATTTAACGAAAAAATAATCTTTAATCCAATTATTATTGAAATGATAACAAACCTCTTATGGCATGCCTTAAGATATATATCAATTGTTTGCCAACAGTTCTGACACTCGAAGACTTGTCTAATAATATTAAATGAGAGACAAAAAAAAGTATTCAGTATTTGAGTCAGAGTTCAAAAGTCGCGCAAAAGTTTCAAAGGCTTTGCTTTTGATATAAACCAATAGAAACGCGAAATACAATCAAAACAAAAGTGTTTTGAAATTGAAATTCAAACACAAAAAGCATTTCATAAAACATTTGAAGACATAAATCATTGTTTAGTCTTTAGTTATCATTAGTTATGTCATCGAATAGCAGATCCAAAGTCGCCAATCAATTGGCCACCGATTTGAACAGATGGCAGACCGAAGACGACAAGAAATACGAAACCGTAAAATCATTGGTCGGATCTATTGTCGAGTTTACCGAAAGGTGTGGTCAAAAGCAAAGAGTTGTCGGAACTCTTGAGGGATACCATCAAAACCAGTACTGTCTTAAGGATACGACAATTAATGGCGAATATTTCGGTGATTACGTTATCAATGACTATGAGGTCCGCAAATGGCGGCTAAAGGAGTACCGCGAATGTCATAAACCAAAGAAATGCCAACAAAACAGGTCTTCATTTGACTCGCGAGTCACACATTTAATCATAAGTTGTCATTAATTTTCAGACAAAGGATTACTGCCTCGAAGTCAGAGAGATATCTGATACCAAACAACGGTGTGTCAGAAGAGGATGACATCAATGGTGTGGAAACCCTTTGCATCGATGACTCAGACGTAGAGTCAATAGATCTGAACGAAGACGACAAACCTCTTGAAGTAGATACAAGACCATTGACTCAGAGGGCGTCCAATCATATCGTATTTGTTGAACAAATTGACGAACAGTTGAATAATATCATCGAAACAATTAAGACAACGAATTGCGTCGGTTTCGCACTCTTTGGTGAAGAGGTCTCGAGAGAGGGTTTCGTTGATTTGATGTCTTTCGGTACTCCGGACGCCATTTATGTATTCGACGCCAATAACGAGCAAATGGTATCTAAACTGAAACCTCTAATAGAGTCCAAAGATCTGCAGAAAGTGATGTTTTCGGTAAGGATACCGTCGGATACGTTGTACCACTTGTTTAACATTCAATTGGAAAACGCTGTCGACGTCCGGATATGGGACTATTCCTATCAGAAGAAGCTCTTCATATCAGCGGAGATGTCGGCCAAACCAGTGTTGAGGTCATATGAGACTCTTCTCTGGCGGTATCTCTCCCTAAAAGTAGCGAATCTTCAGCGGAATATCGATTACTCAAAGTTTACGATTAGAGTCCAGAATCTGATCCGAATTAAGACAATATTTTTGAGAGAATTGTTTGCAATCATTAACTTCAAGCTCTTGGAAGACGTCTATCAGATGACAAACCGATGCATTCGGTCTCTACGGGCGGCGGAAGGCCTCGAATACATTGCCGTTAAGACCGACGAATGCGAACTCGAAATCATCGAAAACCCGATCAATGAATACGAAGAGACTGAGAGGAAAGCCATCGGTTTGTCATCTTTGAGGTCTATCGACGACTCGAAACTACTCATAAACAGAGATATTGTCACAAATCCTGACGAAGAGATTGTCTTAGATTCTGATGAAGAGATCGGAGAGATTGTGGTCCGACTCCAGACATAAAAGTGTCCGAAATTTTAGATGATTTTTATTGTAATAAATATTACAGTTTTAATCGCTTTCAAACACTTTTTGATATCATTTAATGAATTATTTTTTATAAGTCTTATTAAAACTTATGATAATTTTCATAAATGACTTCCATTTGTATTCAAATTCATAGTAAAATCATTTTATGCAATAAATAATTATTTCAAATATCAATAAAAAAAACTACTTTTTTGCTATTTTTTGAATTCAGATTTTCAATGAATTTCAAATACCTTAATGAAAGTCGTATTCCTTTATAATTGTCTTAACATTTATTTGATAAAAGTCTGGGAAACAGTTGTCAAACAAATTAAGTTTTTTAAAAGCATTGAAATAGATTTTTAATTTCGATAAAAGTAAGCTAGGTAAATATTTGCATGGAATCATACATTTGTATGTCATTCAAGGATAGTTTAAACTTATAATGAAAATGGATTGAGCTTGGTCTTCTTAACTAATAAAGAAAATTAAACAAGACCAAGAATAAGGACATATATGCTAGCACAGTTGGCCACATATAGATAGAACTCGTAGTTATTCATTGGGTGAAGATTCCAGCAGTAGATTCCAATGTCAGGTCCGTCCAGTTTCTCAATAAATGCCAATAATTGGAGGCTTTCCTCAACTGATAACTGTTTGCGAATCATATGCCGATAGACTATATTTCTCGGCCTTCGAGAGGAACGACTGATTTGGGCGTACAATAGGTTTACCAAAAAAACGACAGAAAATACTAAAATAAAAATAAAAACAAAGATATATCGACTGTAAGGGTTAGTGTCCTTCGCGTGGGTCAGGTATAGGCATATCAGAAGAGCCGGGGATGCGATGTAATAGAGTTGGAAACACATTATAACGAAATAATTATTCAATTGAGAGGTTTTCACACAAATATAATTGTGTTGAGCGATGGCTCTCTTCAGACGGTATTTGAAATTAAATTTAATACAAGATTTGATCTCTTCGTTGATTTCCTCGAACTTATACTTCAGATAAAGTGTCGAGAGGACTGACACCACAAAACCAAACCATACGACAGCATAGAATTTGATGAGAAAGACCAGGAGTACTATATTCCAGAAAATAACTCCGGTCAGACTGTAACCAGACTCCTGGTCGAAGTACACGATGATAGTTGTACTCATAATTGATAACTGGGACAATATGACCAAAGGCCAAAACGCCTGTTCCATAACATACTTGGCCAACAAATTCACGATAAGAACGAATCGTTTGTTATGTTTATCATTCAAAGGGATAATACGTTTGTGTTTGAAGTCATACATGAATTGAAACAATTCATTGGTTTTCGACAACTCTTTCCTTTCACACACGGCTTCGATACCAAAGATAACTAAAGCGGCGATACTTATCATCATTGATATGAACTTCTGGTTACCCAACAAATGGTTTGCGTCTGACATCAGAACAGCCATCCATTGCTCTCGTATTAGAGATGAGAGGAGGTATCTAATACAAGTTAGCATGGTCAATGCATTTGTCAAACTGACCAAACAAATCCTTTTCCAGTCGTCTTGATTTTGATGATAGTCTTCAAGATTTTTATGATAAGAAATCCAATACTTTCTCAGAAAACCGTAGACTCTGTCCAATGCTTTACTGATATCCCGATTATTTGAAAGAAATTTATTCAATTTTTGTTTCAGAATAATATTTTTCGATAACTTTTTCAATAAATTCATTATTAGTTTTGAATTCAGATTTTGAATGAATTTTAAAGACCTTAATGAAAGTCGAATTCCTTGATAATTGTCTTAACATTTATTTTACTTTACATTTTATTTTACAAAAGTCTGGAAATTGTGAAACAAATGAAGTTTTTAAAAGCATTAAAATAGTTTTTTAATTTCGATAAAAGAAAGCTAGGTAAATATTTGCCTCGAATCATATGTCATATTCTTTTCAAGGATAGCTTAAACTTATCGTGACAGTTAATTGAAATGGCCTGAGCAAATATGAGTCTCTTCTTTTTAACTAACAAAGAAAATTAAACAAGACCTAGAATAAGGAAATATGTGCTAGCACAGTTGGCCACATAAAGGTAGAATTGGTTATTATTCATTGGTCGAAGATTCCAGCAGTAGATCCCAATATCAGGTCCGTCCAGTTTCTCAATAAATGCCAATAATTTGAGGCTTTCCTTAACTGATAACTGTTTGCGAATCATATACCGATAGACTATATTTCTCGGCCTTCGAGAGGAACGACTGATTTGAGAGTACAATAGATTAAGGAAGAAGACTACCGAGAATACCATGGTGAATACAACTGCACATAGGAATCTGACAAGAGGTGGGGTTTCCTTAGCGTGGCTCAGGTATAGGCATATCATTAAAGCCGGAGATGCGATGTAATAGAGTTGGAAAACAAAATGACAGAAATATTCATTCAATTGATAGGTTTGTCGGCAAATAAAGTTGTGGTGAGCGATGACTCTCTTCACAAAATATTTGTTATTGATTTTAAGACTGGACTCAAACTTTTCATTGATTTCATTGAACTTATATTTCAAATATTGTGTGCAAAGGACTGAACCGACGAAACCAAACCACATGAGGCTAAACAACTGTACGCAAAATGCCAGTACCATTGAATTACAGATAAAGATCAAGCTCAAATGGAAACCACTTTCTGAATCGAAATAGGCTATAACCGGTGGCATTCCAATTAAGCCCCAAAACAGAATGACCATGGGCCAAAATGCCTGTTCCATCACATAATTGGTCATCAAATTCATGAAAATAGTGAGTCTTTTGTTGTGTTTATCATTCAAAGGGATAATACATTTGTGTTTGAAGTCATATAAGAATTGCCATAATTCGCAGCTTTGGGTCATTTCCTTAAATTGAATGACAGCTCCCATACAGAGGACGACAAAAGAAGCGACACTTAATGCAAATGAGAAGAACTTTTGGTTTCCCAACAAATGGTTTGCGTCTGACATCAGAATAATTATCCATTTCTTTGACATTAAAGCGGATGATAGGTATCGGACTGAAGTGAGCATGGTCATTATTCTACATAAAGTGACCAGGTACTTGCGTATTCTACTTGTTTTATTGAGTTTGTAGTCTTCAAGGCTTTTGTAAACAGATATTCCATACTTTTGAATGAAATTGTAGTACCGGTCGATCCCAACACTGATATCCCGGTTATTGTCGAGAAATGTTTTAAACCTTTGTTTGAATGAAATCATATTTGAAATGATTTATTGACCTCTCGATGAGAGCCGTATTTTTTAAGAATTATTATTAATTCCATAAAATGGTTGAAACAAATAGTTTTATTGAAGCATCAAATTTGAATTAAAATAAAAATACAAGGTCAATATTTGCATTCGGATCAATAAATCTTTTAATATGACTAAAAATCATTTTTCAAATATTCCATGATATCAGTCCTTGGATTCAATTCAAGGTCTGATATCATGAAATATATTATTTAATTTTTTTTTTATAATATTTAATTTGGAATAAAGCAATGTTTTCAATGATATTAATTGATTTTTCAGATTATTTGAGACCTCATTTGATTTTTTTGAGAAATCAATTTCAAGTTTTCTATTGGAATAATTACAAAAGTGACCTGTAGTGAATTTTTATTTTTAATGATTATTTAATTAAACAAAAATTATTAATAATTTTTACACAAAATTACAAAATAATTGATTTTTATTATTAATGATCAAAAAAAAGTATTAATTAAACAAAAGATTAGACATTAGTTACATAAATAAGGGACGGGTTGTCACCGATTCTAACATTTATTTAAATGAATTTATTTGAAAATAAATAAAAAAAAATTATTTAAAATACTCTTCAAATGAATTAATAAAAAGAGATTTCGATCGGAAATACTGTTAGTCATGAAAATAGATTATTCAGTGAATTATCTGTTATTCTGAGCGAAAAGTAAAGTCAACAAAAAATTCTAATGAAATACGAAATATGAGTACAAAATAATGGGATTAAAAGTGATGTTCAAAAGGAATGGTATCACTATTTGTTATATTGAACTAAATTTTCAAATGATATTCAGGTCTTAACTGACAGATAATCACTGAATCGAATCCAAGGTTTTGTTTGTTGTCTTAGTTTTAGGTTACGATCAAATCCTTTCTCGTTATCTCATTCATGGCCTGTGCTCTGGGACTGCGCTGTTGTTTGAGCTGATCGTTGAGTTCACACAACTGTCGAAGGAATCCCACATTTGGCAGAATATTCCGATGTCTGGCCACTTGTTTGACCGCTTCCTGAGCGCTGAACCCGAGTTTAATCATAAGATATGCCAACACTAGAGTCGCCGATCGACTGATACCTTCCCCGCAGTGGACCAGAACTCGACCCCCAGTTCGGAGGCCGTCGTGTATGAAATCGGCGGCCCTTTGGAAGTGTTTATACAACGGAAAGATAGTTATGTCGAGCGCTTCCACTCCCAAAAACTCAATACCAGAGTTACGGTAAAACTCTGGGGAAGTGTTGACCAAAGAGAACGACTTGTCTTTACCGCAACTCGCGTTCAGGACATGTGTTATCCCAAGTCTTCGGAGAATTGATATGCAAAGGGCTGTCGTTCTACACAACAAATATTTTGTCATAAAATTAAAACAAATGAAGTTTTTATCAAAAGTTTATTTCAAAAGTTGTATGAATTTGAAGTCCAAAACACATACCCATCGCTGATATATAGTTGTGGGAAGACCTCATTGTATGGCTCTGTTGGTAGAGTATAGTATCCGCCGTTGGGTTTGGTTATGATATCAACCAATTCGTTTGGAGTACACGAAGGCGAGGGGTTTCGCCACCAACTGTTGGATGAGTACATGTTTTTCACTTCTGATGAGTCAAACAATTTCGATGAAAACTAATCAAAAGTCAATTAATTCTTTAAATTCAATGTCAGAGCTATTGACGGAAAAATCAGAGCAAAATATTTTTGATAGGACTGTGTGTCGACTGTGTTTCATAAGAAAACTGAGAAAATATTTTGTCTCAAACCTTAGTCTACTATCTTTCAAATGATTGAAAAAATTTTTGTGACGAAAAAAAAGTCGACAGAAAAAGAAGAAAACAAACGGTTAAGACATTTGTGGCCCAATTCCAACACTATCTTTACGTCAACACAAAGGGATCCACAGATAAGACATGTTTTGTGCCGTTTTTTTAAAGGTTATGTCAGAAGAGAAGTAAACTTCAAAATTGAGAGTTTGTGCGACAGAAAAAAATCTTCACTTCTTTTCCGCCTAAAAATAGACCGAAAAATTGTTCGGGGGTTCAGTCGGGAGACACTAATCGCTATAATAATTGGCAGTCTTTATGTGAATGAATTCTGACGGCAGACCCACTCCCTTAGTCTTTACACCTGTTTTGTATTTAACATTACTATTCCGTTATAAAAATAGTTTATAAATATTTATAAACAGTTTTAATATAGTCTTTAATACATTAATCACAGGACAGGACTATCGTCACACAGTTCTTGGGATCTGTGCACTCATAGCACAGCACAGAGACCGACAAAATCGAAAGGAATTCCTAATTAGTCGACAAGATTTCAATCTGTGTTTGAAATCAATCATTTCGTAAGAATAATAAAGTGTAGGCGCAGTTCGGATGCTGTGCGGAGCTGTCAGTCCATCAAAGCACAGAATATGTTAACTAAATATCCAAACAAACGCTCAATAAATCATTTGTTTGTTTGAAAAGAGATTAAAATTATTTTCAAAAACAAAACAAACGCACAGAATATCTCTACAAATATTCAATTGACTGAAATTCTTATTCAATGGCAATGTTTCGCACAGAATAACATTCCTAACGTAATATGCATTATATGGACAGAAAGCGCTGACATTCGCACAATTCTGTTATGTTTTCAAACTTTTGAGTTCATTAGTTAACTGTCTTTTGTATTAAAATATCTTAAAATAAGACATTAATTGCGAAAATTATTCCCAAAGAGATCTAAATGTCAACAAAATTCTTGAATTCAATTCAAAAAACAATTAAACTCTTTGTTTATATTGAAAATTAGTGTTTGAATCAAAGGAATAGTTTTTATGACTTTTCAAATGTCTTTTAAACTGTTATTACATTATATTCTGTTCATTCAATTGTGGAGTAAATCCCTATTTATAGCTGACATTGAATTCTTCAATGACTTTAAGAAAACAGTCATTCATTTCAGTCATTCATACGAAATGAGTGTTAAACTCAGGATTCGGTCCAAAAAAGAATTTGAGGGAAAGGTATTCAAAATAGACATTGAATTATGAATTATTGATATAAAGATATTCGAGTATTGAATACAAGGTTATTGAAGGGATGGGAGGGAAAGGGTTTTTAGAGAATAAACGCAACAAAAAAATATTTAGAAATTTTTGGAAACAAATCATAAAAACGACAGAAAAGAGTGTTATTTATAGCAAAGTATTTGATAATTATTGAATAAGCTAATTAAGCATGGTTATAAATATGATATTAATATGAAGTAAAAGATTTGAGGTCATCTAAGAGTGATCACTGCGTCGTGTATTGTCGGGAAAACACACCTTTTGCCGACTTCTTTGAAAAAGTCTGTCCTCTCAAACAGTTCGATGACATGCAGTGGACAGGAGACCAGACCCACAGCTATTTTGTTCTGTTCCAGTGATTTGATTACATCTATTACAGTGTCGGCACCCGTTTTGTCCATAAATGGTACGCAAGACATGTCTATAATCAGAGTATTGGGTCTTATCTTCGTTTTAGAGGTTTTACTGCAAAAGTATTTACAGAAAATGGATTAGAATTAAGTCAAATACAGAACAGAATAAAGAAAAATATTTGAAAACCTTTCACTAATTTGAAGTAAAGTCAATTCAAAGCACAACTCCTTAAACATATCTTTACTTAAATAGAAAATCGGAGAACAGAACCGAAATATTTTTATGCCTTTAATCTCTTCAGCGTTTCTATACTTTTCTAAATCGACATACATTTCAGTTGATGGCAGACAACCCAATAGGGATGAGGACGGCCTGAGAACAGCATAAAAATAGACAATCAATGAATTAACTCAATGAAAGTCAAAGCCATTCCTCACATCATTATTCTAATGAGAACCACAAGAAATGAAAAGATTAAACCGAATAAGAGTCCGATATCGATGTCCAGGAATATTACAAACAAAAAGGTGGCCATCCATACAGTCTGTCAACAAAATTATATTAATTCATACAAAACAATGAGATGGGAAAGGGATGACAGACCGCATCCAGTCTTGAAATGAACCAAATTTCCAAAAAATCCTTAAAATGTCTAAACTTTGACTTAATAGCGATTACTATAATACACGACAACACAAACTGTTAATCAATTTTTTGGAATTAAATTAAAAATCAATAGGAATTGGAAGGCATTTCTCACTTGTGGTAAGTGATGAAGAAGTGGAGCTATAAATAAGATCACAGAAAGTATGACAAGACATGAGAATACGCCCACGAGTTGTGTTTTGCCGCCAATATTATCCTGTAGTGCAGTCCTGGATATGGCTCCCGCACAGGGAAAACAGTCGAAGAACGAGGAGAAGACATTAGCCCCGCCCAACGCCAACAACTCCTGGTTCGGTATTATCTCATATTTGTTCCGTTTGGCCGATATTTTGCCCAAAGATAGGGTTATCACGAAAGTGACGATCGCTATAATCAAACTCTGGACCAAAATGTCGGTAATGAAGTCCAGGCGCGGGATCTCCGGGAGAGGGAGCCTTCAAACCATAGAAACAGTTATAAAGTGTTAAACTAAGTTATGGTATACCCAGTGGTCAGTGCGCCTACGATTTTAACGCCATAATTATCGTTAAATTTCATTAACCACGACATTAATGTCATTCCGACGATCATTATTAAGTCAATGGGAACGGGAACTGACGTCATGTCCCTTATCTTGGGTCCGATCCACTGTTTGAACGTTTGAAGGATTGCCAGTACTGTCAGCGATAAGACAAGTGTCGGTACATTTGTTTTGTCGATATTCTGACGAATTTCTTCCAAAATCTGTCGAAGAATAACAGGAATTAAGTCATAATTAATTGACAACTGATTCGGGGGACTGACTATAATCACTTTGGGACCGCCATCTCTTTTGGATGTCTTTAAGCCGAGAATTGTGGCCAACTGTGAGATAATGACATGAAAGGCAACGCCTGTCGTGAAACTGGAGATCATTTCGTCGGAAAGTATGAGCGAAAGTGAGCCCAAACTGAGACAACCCATAAGAAGTTGAATGAAACCAGTGGTCAAACAGACAGTTGTTACTACTTCGACATTAGTGGGCGGCCACTCATTTGTGGTAGAGTTGAGCGGACGCTCCGAAACGGCCCCCAATTTGACCGCAACATTATTGACCATAAGTGAGGCCACAGCGAAAGTGCCGATCGACACGTGACGCGACGTTCCCATCAATGTATAGATAAGGACCGGAAAGAAGGAGACGTAGAGACCGTTTGTCGGCTTTAAACCCATTATGAATGCGTTTCCAATACCTTGAGGGACGTGTAGTACAGATATCGTCACTCCGGCCATAATATCGGCGAACAAATAGTCTTTTATCGGATATTTAGGTAACCATTCGATGATTGGAAACAAAGAAGTAATTAAAGAGATCACAGAAAACCTGTTCCAACGTTTTTCAGCCAAAAAAGCGATTTTTCTGATAAGTGTTTCCTCTTTCGATGGCTTTCGGCTATATTTGTCACTAAATTGTTCCCAATTCATAGCATTTCTTTTAATATCAATGAGTTTGTCATCACCTTTGGTTTGATCCACGTTTTCATCCATTATTTAAACCAATTGATAGAATTGAGCGACAAATCAATCGATTGTTAGATTTCACGCCTTTTTAGACTATATTTGAGTTTAAGAAACGGAAAAATTTGATTCAAATTCAGACAAAAATAAGTGAAACAGAGGTCTTACCATCAGATGGAGTCATCAAAGAAGAAGCGGAAACACAGAAGACATTCCGAAGAGTATGAGGACGGAAGACATGGTCACCATTCAGGTCACCATCCAGGTCGTTATCATGTCTACCGTTTGGAAATGACCTGTATTACAGCGATCACTCTCATCATAATTGTCTCATTGATTTTCTGCCCGAAACCTAATCCCAAATAAGACAACAAATTATTATCCCGAAGTGTTTAACCGATTCAATGATATCTCAAATCTTATATTATATTTGATATGAAATACAATTTCTTTTTATAAAATAAATAAAAGAAATGATAAACACTTCCGAAGTTTGTGTCCATTATTTTCGGTCATATTATAGGACGGCTTCCGGTCAGACAATCCGCCGAAAGTCATGTCATGTGACCCGACATCTGACGGCATCCCAAGTCATACACAAATAGCGTTACATTTGTTTCAATCGATTCTTGATTTGAATTTCATTTAAATTTGTTTCAAATTAATTGAATTTTTCTGAAAATGGGATCAATTTTGACCACAAAAAGGTAGGTATCAAAGATGATCTTGGTCTAAAACTTGCCTTAATATAATTCAAATGAATTTTATCCATTAATTACGTCAATCATAGGACAGACACATGTTTTTTGAACTCGACTTACATCTGATTATTCATTGATTCGAGCAATTGATCCAAACAATCGAAATATGTCTTCACTCAAAGGCGATGGCAATCATAAGGACACGACTGGAGGTGAAGGCAATCAAAACTTTGTGTCCGTCAGTATCGACAAAGAGGGCGGACGTCGACATCGAAGGCGACAAAAGCTATCGCTTTGGGAACGACTGCTTCGGTTCTTGTATTCGAAGAAGGAATGGGAGGCATATCTCATACAAAAGATGAGGAAAGAAAGTGGACTTCAATAGAGTTATCCATCAATTGATTCATAATTAAAGACGAATTATAAACAAATAATTGAATTACAAATAAAATACTCATTTTTCTAATCAAATGTCACTTTATTTTCGTTCTTCGGTATCGAATCGATTCCCGAAAGCCTTTCATATCATTAGTTAATAATCTTTCAAAAGGTTTAAAACATAAATACTTTTCAATTGATTTAATATAAAATGAGTTTCAATAAAATCAAACAAAAATTGAAATAAAAATTTCTAACAATTTGTGAATAAATATACTTAATATGAATTGAATTGCAATTAAGGATATATTTTATAATGAGATTAAAAGCTATTAATTGATTCAATAATTGAATTTGAATTCAGACAACAATTAGAAATAATTTTCGCAATTCTTCTAAAATTTGAGTTCAGATCGAAATCCAATTTTCAAATAATTTCCATTTCTTTTGCAGAACTGATCCAATGGATGGCCACAAAGAGTTGCAGTCATTTGACAATTGAATCTCTTAATTGCTTTGAAATACTAATCCATTTATTCTTCTCTTTTGTTAGGTTTTCGAAGAATCAGATGTGAAGACCTTTGCAACGATTGGAGTCAACT
>JAQIXV010000572.1:0-26817 GCA_034700625.1 Tectocepheus velatus
TAACATTCATTTGTCATAAAATTGATTAAAAATTTTGAATAAAATATGTATTTAAACGAAAACTTTGGTTTTGATTTAATTTCGGAAATTTTAAATGTATTTCAATATTCAATTTGTTTGTTATTTTGTTTGCGACAAACTTTTTGACGGAAATTCTGGTCCCAAAGTGCTATCAGTCTTGGGATGTCGTCTTCGTATTCGATAGCAAAGGAATAGTCCGATAATTGTGATAACAGTTATGACGAATCCAATCGATGCAAACAATGCGAACCACATCCAGAACTTTGATTCAGGTTTAGGAGTTGTCGTCTCAGTCACTGATGGCAGATAATGTTGAGGACAGCCGAAGAAATCAGCGACGGTTTTGTTGGTTGACTCGAAGTGATTCATGTGATCCGAAAGTCGATAAACAAGTTGTTTGTGATTCGATTCCTTTTCAACAATTCTTGAAAAAGATTTGCCAAACCCTCCAATTAGTACTGCCGTGGTGTGACATCTTATCAATGCATGGATTAGTGATATTCCCATAATCCCATGTTTTTGTTTTGTTTCGCTTGATTAAAGCAAGGGGGTATTCAACAAGATGGGTTGAAAAGCGAAATTCACCGGAAGACGTGTCATTGCGATACCATATCTGAATATGACTTTCATTGACAATTTTAACGAATCCTATATCATCTAGATTACTGAGTTTATCATTAGTAATATATGAAAAATTCTTTTCAGAACTAAATGATTTGAATGACTCATCAAACGATTCCTGAGAGGACACACTCATCACAAGAGCCATAATTAAGACTAAAATCGCTTTCATTTCAATCATTTTTCATAAAATACTTTGAATTAAATAAGAATTGAATTGAAAATCGATTGTAATTCTCGTTCTTAAGTATTATCGTAATTAAAGTGTTTCGTCAATAAGTTGTTTGCATTTAAAACAATAGAGTTTTTATTACTTAAATGTTTTATCTTTAAAATTATTAAAAGTTATGAAAAAGTCATTTGAGGGGAAAGGAAGGGAAGATTTAAGACGAGAACATAACTATGTTTTTCATTTACAAAAGAGTTTTGATTTATATTAATAATGAATTGAATGAAAATCTTGAGAAAAGTAAAACATTTTTATTGAAAACATTTTATATCAATACAAAATACAAACAAGCTTGTAATTAAGTATTACAATGAATTTCAGTTGCATTGTTGACTCATTGACTTTATGAACAAAAATGCCAATTTTGATCAAGGTCAACATCACGCCATATCACGTGAAACATCACCCCATATATTGCAGGGATGTTTAGAGCTGGGCATCACTGGTTCAGTCCATCTCAAGTTTAAACGCATAGGTCTTACAGTTTGACTGATTTGTGTATCTCCTGTCCGGTCATCACTTCAATGATAAGGAATTTTGGGTTCAATCAACTCATAAGTCGTCAAAATATTTAATAAAAAGAATTTTAGTTTTATTTTGAATCAATTTTAATGAATTGTATTTTATTTTCAAACATTTGATACTCTTATAAAAGAAATATCAATAAAAAGATAAGAATTCAAGAATTATGAATAAAACAAAGATTCTTAGGATTTACGTAAAAAATGTTTAAAAACAAAGACTTAGAGTTTCGATAAGAATTCAAAAATTGTTTTAAAAGTATTTAATATTCAATGAAATTAAAGGATATAATTATAGGATGGCCTCTAAAATATGCAAAAAATAAGTGGTTCTGAAAAATTGGAAGAGTTTTTATGGACTGAGTATTCTTGGCCTATCCTTCAGCAGATTGTGCAGGGTTGTCTTTGTTTGGCTCTGCTTGCTTCTTCTTCAGTCGCTGCATGTCTTCGTCGGCGACCAGTGCTTTGCTCTCGAATGGAAGTTTATCAGTATCAGGGTCTATTGACTTGTTGTGTTCAGGCAGTCGCAGTATATCATCGAGACTAGGAGCTTGCTCCTTTCCTGAGCCCTGCTTTGACTTTTCAATATCTCTTTTCGAGGACTTCTTCTTAGAAATCACTTTTGGTTTCGGTTTTCCCCCGTTTTTCACGAAATAAAATATCTATTGATTTGAGAAAAAGGCAAAACATTTAATTTTAATTCAGTTCCCTTTCCCTTCTCTCTACCGTCACTCCAATGAACACGACTAACATGACGACCAAAACTATGATGAGAATAATCAAGGCATTCATTTTTCAATTGTCTGCAAAACTATGGCTTTAATATAAATAACTCTCAAAAGTGTAGATATTTTTGAATATAAAAATTATGAATAAGTCTCGAGATTTGATTCTATAAAATATTGAAAGAAAATATTTATTAAAACATTGAAAACTTGACTCTGAAAAGCATATGAAAAGTGAGTCTCTAGTCTCTAGTCTCACAAACAAATGGAAATGACGTTTATTGAACCCAACTCTAAAGCGGACCAAATATGTGATTCATCTGAAGAGGTAACTATTGTTTTCGATCCAAATAAAGACCAAAAGAGTGACCACTTCACAGTACACTGGGGGCCAAACCCTTCAAATGTTCAATATATTAAAGTACATCAACTTAATGCACATCCTCTCGAGTTTAAAGACATTTAATGGATTCAATGTTCAGAAGAGAATTGCGATTACAAAACAAAATCGACTTTTGTGTACACAAAACGCAAATATGATTATCACAAAAAACTAATCGAAAGTCTGTTTCCTCTTTCGGCAACGATTAAGAATCCAACGGTTCTGAGTATTGAAGTAAATGCGAAGATTGTCTACAAGGCTATGATGAAAATATACCTACCATTACCATTACCATGTACATTAACATTTCAATATATTTCATTTGTTTATTATCTGATTTTTTTGTCGAAAAATAATTGAATTACAAAATAATTATTTTGTGTTTAAACTCAAAAACAAATCTTTATATTATTTAATGAATAGAAAAATAAGTCTAACAAAAGCTCATGATTTTTAGGCCTGACCTCAATCTCTCTTAATATTGTTTAGAATATGTTTGGCACCGGACTCTAGTAGTGATTGTGCCAATTCATAGCCAAGTATTGCACTGTTTTTTACTTTGTTTTTCGTCTTTTCGTCAGTCATCTGATTGATAGCAATATCGGTGTAATTGAATGGACAGCCGCTGTCCTCGACATCAGACTTAACTAACTTTTCGGCCAAATCTATAGTAATCTTGTTTTGCACTTTTGTCTGTCCGTCAAGACTCAGAACAATACCGTCGAGAGTGAGCACAGAATGATTATCGCTATACTCGACGCCGGTATCTGTATTCCAATGACATTTGACCCCAATAGGGACAGAACAGCCCCCCTCTAACTGTTGCATAAAAGTTCTTTCGGCCAAACACTCGAAAGTTGTCTTTAAATCAATTAAAGGCTTCAAAAAATCCAAAATAAAAGTGTCGTCAACTCTGGCCTCAATAGCGAGAGCGCCCTGACCCACGGCATAGTACCAGTCGTCAGTCAGTCTCTCGGAAATTCTTGTCTCATAACCGGCTCTTTTGAGTCCGGCTGAGGCCAGGATGAGAGCCGAGTAACTATTTTGTGGATTATCTAATTTAGCAATTCTTGTGTTGAGATTTCCTCTGATGTCTGCTATCTTTATGTCGGGATTTAATTGTCTTAATTGAGCGATACGTCTGAGCGAAGACGTGCCGATAGTAATAGGTTTGGTGTCCTTAAGAATATCCATTGGATTCTCTAATTTGAGCCCTGATTTCAAAACTATTGCATCCGTGGGGTCTTCTCGTCTGTAAATGGATTTCAAAAGATTAGATAATTGTTTGAATAGTCTTGAAATGAGTTTCATTTAACACAAATTGCGATAAATGTGTCGAAATCTGGTATTAATTGATAAGTAAAGCATTGAATGAAATCAATTGATTTGTTTGCTTACAATTCATATAAATTATAAAACTTTTAAAACAACAGAAAACTAGTTCTCAAGTATTCAAAAAAAATTACGAAACAATTGATATTTTTTTGGCAAAACTAACCTATTTTTAGAAGAATGACTATGAAAGTCATTTTAGATGATCAAGATTAGTTTCTATTCTATATATATTCTATATATATTATAGATATATTTCTATATATATATATTCCATATTTATAGCTCCGTTGGTAACCCCTCTAATAAATCATTGACTTATTTGACGGAAACTTAGCAAACATTTTGTCAATTATTTGAATAAATATTTGATTTGTTGTACAAAAACTGTTCAATGAATTCAATTTAAGTTAATATTTGCAAACAAACGGAAATCGTCTGAACTTCAGAGGATTATATCTACGGAAAGTCGGATCACATATCCAGACATTAATTGAATCAATAAATAATTTTTTTTAAATTAAAACAAATAAAATGATTCAATACTTAGATATGACAGCAATAGTACATCCATTGGGAAGACTTGTCGGCAAATCCTTAAGCGAATGGACAATGAAATCAATTTTGTTGTCCAGAAGTTCTTCTTCTAATTCTTTGGTAAATAAGGCTTTTTCGCCGATCTTCGAGAGCGGGATATTTAAAATGTTGTCACCAGTTGTTGTCATAGTCTTCAGGTGGAAGTCGTATCTGTTTTGGCCATAGATTTGCTTCAATTGACTGATAACTGATTCGGTTTGAATTATAGCTAATTTACTTTTACGGGAACCGACTCTTATGTTAATCACATCATTATTTGTGACACAATTTGTGGTTAAATTTGTCGATGAACTCAACGAAGAGTCAAATTGTTTATCACTTAATCCCGTATTGTTTGAACACATTTTATGATATGTTTATTAATATTAAAAACAATAATTAAATGACTTTAAAGACGATAAACATTTGAAATAATTAAAAAACATAAACAAAAATATTGAAAAACTTTAGTCAAAACCATTTATAAACTCCAAATCATAACATATTTATCGATAAAATCTGTTTTATATTTTCAAAAATTAAAATCAAAAGGTATTTAAAAGGCCTCCAAAGGAAGGCATGGATTGTGTGAAGAGATGTTTGAATCAAAAACTTTGAGAGACTTCGCATACGAAACAAGTTTTCAAAGACTGATAAATATTGAGTTCATTTCGTTCATTACGTTTCGTCACAAACACTAACACTATTCTCATTTCAATTGATTTTATTTATGTTTAAATAAATACATTTGATTGGCTTAAAGTCAAATATTTATTAGTTTTTTATTTCATTAATTATTTGATTTGTTCACAGCATTCAATGGATTCAAAACTATTGAAAAACACTTTTATTTTACAAATAAATTAATTTCACACTTAAAGTGAAGTTTTCGACTACACTTGTATTGCGTTCAGGATTACCAAGAGCTTTATCAGTCATTCATCAACTTTAGTTTTTTTTCCAAGTATCATGATAATTATGACACATAAGGGATTTCCTATCTTGATAGTTTCTGATTGGCTGTAATTTGTGAGAGAGGTTCAAGTATTGATTGCCTTGAACATTTTTGTTTGTTCGTTTGTTTGAGAACTAGATTAGCGTTAACCTGAAACTATTCAAACATTTTTTACCTTTCGTCATATTATCTCTATTATAATTAGCTAATTGTGGGTCAAATCGTTTTATAGGAATGTCTTTTGAGAATAACTTTTGTTCATTCATTTGCCATAAGATTGTGACAAATATTTAATTGTCTTTTAATTGAGATTTTCATCGAAATTATCAGAAAAAGTATTTTAATATTAATTTCATTCTAACACATAAAAGATAACCTAGTTCAAATATTTCAAGAGTATAATGGTTGCTGAATAATTGATAAACTCTTCTACAATTATAAATACCAAATATGACGACAAACAGCCTTATAATAAATTACAAAAGTATCAAGGTAATTGATAAATATAAATGCACTACAGTTTCGTTTCTCTACCATTGGGTCGGAATTAAGTATCGATTTGTCGTTAAATTTGTTATTGAGATCAGGGATTAACACAAAATTATTAATAGAAAATGCCAACTGTCCACTCATTGACGAGCTAACAAGAATATTTACTGAGCTAAAATTATCTAGCTATAATTATGAATTAGAAATTGCCATTTGTGAGGATTTAAATAAAATATTACAGAATACCCTCCCCTTAATGATAGGTTTTATCAGAATTAAGAATTATTGCATTAGTGGTGTGCTCTTTGATAGACTTAACAGAATTATTAGCGAATAGACAACACATGTGTTTCCCATCAGATAATGATTTATAAAAATAGAGTTAAAGAGAGTTTTGGAAATTTGATGAAAAAATTGGACAAATTATTAGACATTAGTTGAGATCGTTATTAAGGATTGAATGTTAGTCTCATTAATACCTTTCGGTTTTGTTAATGACTTAAGAAATTGTATTAAAATATTGATTGGAATGAAATCATTGAAACATTTTTTGGATTGAATTTCGTTCAAAAACTAATGGTTTTGGAGATTAGTTTCAACGGAGTATTAAAAATATGTACTTTATTTGACAACAGAGTCGAACCTATTTTACTCTTCCGCTGTTTGTTCTGAGTCTAGACACCTGTCCTGTGGTGGTGTCCTGAACCCTCCCGTTTTTCTTCATCTGTTCCCTTCTCTTCCATTTAGCCAACCGTTGTCTCAACAAATCGCCTAAAAATTCGTTCCAATTGTCGGGAAGTAAGACAACAATAAATCCAAACAATATCAGCAAAACTCCTCCCAATTTCATGTCTTGGAAAACAGATTCGTATATAAAAACGTCGATCACTGAAAATAAGAGAAGCATTAAAGCTCCTGGTTCTTTTCAACCATACTAATGTCTCACAAGAAGCGATTGGAATCGCACAGAATATTCCCAAATTGAGAAACAGTTCGTAAGTCCAAACGATCCCCAAATTGCCGATAATATTTGCACTCAGGAGCAGTGCTGCAGAACCGGCCAATGATTCCCATGGGATTTGAGACCAGATTATAGTCTCCGCTCCCAATAAATACAACAACAGAATCAAAGGCCACATTAGGAGTGCATTCAATAGACCGACTAAAGTGAAGAATAGAGACATTTGTGCGAAAGTCGTGTAACCAATCATTCGTTTGAAGAATACCTGAATATAAATGGATTAGACGTAAATGAAAAACATTTTAATTGAAAAATCAATACTTTATAAATGGCAGCTCCAATAGCAGACCCAAACGCAACCATAACAGCCCCCAGAGTCTTGTGTTGTACGCCATCCATATAAACGAGAAGAGCTATTCCTGTGTCACATATTATCACAGCAACGATCTATTGATTCAAAGAGTCTTTTAATTGATTTGTTTATAGATTTGAATACAATTTGAATGTTATTATACGCACACGAATACCAACGAACTGTTGGTGCAGAACAACCCACGACAGCAGATATACGATCGAAACGGAACAGGAAAAGAGTGCCATAACTACAGTCGTGTCCAAAATTCTCAGCGAAAATATGAGCATATAATTGGTTAACATCCATAACAAACAAAAGGATCCGCACCGACCAAAAAACTGTAATAATGTGAACCCTTTCTCCATAAAGCCCTGGATACTTTCACTGTCCAAGGGTTGAATGATCGATAATTATTGATTAACTAGGTCCTATGTAAAGTGTACTTACACGAGCATCTTTTTCGTTGACTCATTTTGTTTATTACAACAACACAAATGACAAAAAGTAAAAATTGGTAGAAAAAGTGTATTTGAAACAGAAATGAACCAGGTAGTAAAGAGTGGAGCGTCATAAATCACTTCAAACTCTTCTTCAACGGTAAATGTCGGCTGAATATCAAGATTTAAGTATAAATTTTGATATAAACACTCAATAATAGACTTACTTTTGATTCTATAGTTCCGTAATCACTGAAACTGGTATTGATTTGAAGGGAATACCTTTCGTTTATGTCTTTCTGTTTTTTCTTAAAACTGATTTTCAATAGATATAGGGCTCCGACCCATGAAAATGATATAAATATCATAAGAAATATTCCGCGCAAAACCTTTTTTGTTTTGTACGAGCATTTTGGTGGAGCCCCCTCTCCTTGGTCATTGTTCTGTTCGTCGTTAGCTCCTGGTCATTAGAAAAATTGATCTTGTCAACAATCAAGTATATTGAATTTATAAAAAAACAACGCAAAAAATAATTGAAATTAAATTAATAAATAACTATTAATTCACTTCATTATTGTTTTTCGTTAAAAGCGTTTAGAGTAGAGACTAATGAATAGATTTATTATTTTGTTATTTCTTAAGAGTTATGCAAAAAACGATGACATCAATCACTGCCAACAGAATATTCTTACATTTATATACTTTTAATAATTAATGTTTTTCTCATTTATTCAATACATTCGAGAATAAATTCATTAAAATTGTTGAATATTGTGTCCTATACTTTATTTTATATCAAATTATTTCCTCGTTCATTGATATTCATGGAAGAATTTTATAATAATGAATAATAATAAGTAATTTAAGGCTAATTTAATAGAGTCTTCATCAAAATGTTTGATAATTGATTAGAAAACTTACCAAAAGGTCTGAATTTAGTGGAATTGGCGGCACTGATGAGCATTTTCCTCTTCAAACCAATGGATACATTACACAAAATATTGGACTCAATTTAGGATAAAAACAAGAATTGCAATCATTTTCAAAAACAATGATCTAAATGATCATGCTCAAACCACAAAATTCAATTAAATCTCAATGAGTTTCTCCTTTGAAATCAATGAGTTCTAAAAATAATTGATTTCAGAGTCAATGGAAAGCATATCGAAAACGACATTAAAAACAAATTAGAGATGAATTCTGAGTCAAATTGTATGCAAAATGTGACTGAATTTTGAATACTTGTAGGCATTTGTAGGCATAAGACTCATACATCACATTGTTTTTAAACACAGAGAGAGGCTATAGATAGAGGAGAGTACTCTTTGCGCAGTTGTTTTGCAGACTATTTTCAGATCAATTGGTCTGAAGTCTGTTCTCGTGGTTACAAACAATCCAAGCATTCGATAGCGAAAAGCAAACTCTCAGAGACTTCATTAAAGTATCCCATTTGTAAAACGATCTTGCAGAATATTTTATGAGATAGGTTCTTACCATCTATAAATAAACTAGAAAATTGGCCATTCGCAAAAGTGAACTCTTGATCATTTTGCTGAGCAATCATATGTTTTATGCAAATTTTGAGATGAGTTACGGAATATTCTATGAAAACAACTGAACAGCAATTTTAAGGCGAATACAAAAATCGATACTTAAAAACACAATTATATAACAGAAAACGCATGCAATGAATACTTCAAACTCACATTCTTTTCAAAAAATAAATAAAACCATATTCTGTGCTCTTCTGAAAATGTCTTTTTCATATGGCTTTCAACGATTTTTCATTAAAGCACACAAAATCAGAGTGAATTGAAGTGGATCATTTATGGAACCAAACTTAGAGCTCGTGTCTTATCAAGGAAAACTTTTTTTTAAGAGATATTTATTCTAGTTCAATTGGTCTAATGGAAAATTAATGATTTTAAAGCTATGAAAGCAAAATGCATCGATCGATTGAAAGTGAAAAATATTTTTTCCGGAAATATAGCAAAAGATATATAGAATTGAATCCAATGTTTAGCTGAAAGTAATTCCAATTCTGTATTGTTTTCTCTGTCCATAACTTTTAGTCAATAATCAGGTCTTAAACGCAATTTTTCTCTAATGTTTCGTTCAGTTGCTATAGAAATATGTTATCAAAAACGAGGAATTATTGCGAGAAATGAGAAAAATTTAGTCTAAATTCTGTCGATATTTTATACATTAATTATTAAATTTTCATTAAATCAAAAGTTGTTTCTGTGATCACAAAACTGAGAGTAAAATAGAAATCTTTGATAAAAATGTCGATAACTCACAATATTTTAGTTATATTTACAACATTTGCAACTCTATTAAACTTAATTGACCTGAGCTTACAATTGACTGAATGCCAGTTCGCAGATAACTATTCAAATCCTTGCGTTCACGGGATATGTTTGGCATCAAATGAAAGCCGGGGGTTAGACTACCAGTGCTATTGTCTGAATGGATTCACAGGAATAAATTGCACGAAAAAGTTTGATCAATGCGTTCAGTCAAACCCGTGCCAAAACAGTAATCATTTGTTTATCTCAAAATGTGACTCAAACTTAATGTGGATATTATTTTTAGATGCAATTTGTCTCAATTTAGAGGACATGCAAGATGTCAAATGTATCTGCCCACCTGGATTCTGTGGTAGGTTATCAAATTATCTAGTCAAGTTTTGAAAAATTTATTTTCAGGTAAATATTGTGAAAATGAGATCAATGAATGTCTTTCTAATCCATGTAAAAACCGGGTAATTAAAAATAATAGCATGGTTATATCATCAACTTTTATACTAAATTTAATCCATTCCTCTCTGTATAGGGTCTCTGTGTTGACAAAGTCAGTGGATACGAGTGTCAATGTCTCAAAGGGTATGAGTTTTAGGCAAAAGAAAATATTTGTCAGTTTTTGACTTCAATTCAAATAATATTTAGATTTGAGGGAAATAACTGTGAAATCGATGTAAACGTTTGTTCGCTTCAAAACTCTTCAAATATTTTCGGTTCGACTCTATGTTTAAACGGAGGCACTTGTGTTGACGGACCGGGGAATAAATATTTTTGCGCATGTGACCAGGGTAATAATAATCAATGCTCTACTCAATACAGTTTTATACATAAAACATTTCATATCTAATAAAACTTTTAGGACATACCGGACAGCGCTGTGAATATAGAATAAGACATTGCGATTCCAACCCATGCCTTAATGAGGGCCGATGTGAGGAAATGGAGTACCACTATCACTGCACCTGTAGTTTCGGTCAAAAATTAATTACTTTATGAAACAATTTTATAAAAATATTTTACTCTTCCAATAGAATGGACGGGAAAGAGATGTGGAGTGGCTTTAGTCGAATGCAGTACTAATTTGTGCGAAAACAAAGCCATTTGTATGCAAACAAATCTCAACAAATCGGTTGAAGAGTTGCCACAAAATGACCAAATATTATGTTACTGTTTGCCCGACTTTTATGGATACAAATGTCAGCACAAATACAATGACTGCTATTCATATCCCTGTCTTAATGATGGCATTTGCATCGATGGGGTCGACAGCTATACCTGTAATTGCAGTGAAGGGTATATCGGAACTAATTGTCAAATCGATTGCACGAATACATTAAATGAACAAATTTGTGTGACACCGACCACTGCCACAATCGATTTGAGCACTTCCTCGCATGAGTTGACCCCATCTGTTGACATCAGTTCGACATTTGAGTCAAACTTTGAAACTATATCTTCTGTTTATCCATCAGTTTTTTCATCTGAAACCCCATTTCTAAACATTTCGGATATAATTGACTCAACAATAATGACAACACCTTTCCCTCAAATAACAGTCACCCAAACAGAACCGATACCAGAATCGAGTCCCACAATATGGCCTACAGTAAAGCCCTTTCCCATTGCCAGCTCTGAGACAAAGATATTTATTCCTCGATTCAATGGATATAACTCTTCACTAATATATCACTTAAAACGAAGTAAAAGAGATTTCGTTAGCATTTTATTGAGCTTTAAATCAGATGAAAACACGACCGGAGTTGTAGTGCCTGTGCTCTACTCAAAGAGCAGACACAATCACGAGTTACTAATTTATATTAAGAACAATTTTCTCAAACTTTTGTTATTCAAAGGACTTAAACAGATCTTACAAATCGACACAAAATTCAAAATCACTGCCAAAGTGTTCATCAAAATTGATGTGAAATTATGGGTCACAACAACTGATAAAAGACTGAATTTTTTGCTTAAGTTTAATGAAAGTGAAAAAACCGGTGGATATCAGGAAATATCAGAAATAGATTCACACGAATTGTGTTCATTTGATTCATACTATTTCGGGACAATTCCCTCCAAATTGGATAAACTTTTCCCTAGAAATGAGACAAAATTATTCTCCGGTTGTATTCAAAATGTTTTCATCAATAAATACGAACTGTTTTTAAGCGATGCCATCAAAGTTACCGACATTTCCGAATGTGTAACCAATTTGAAGGATATTTGCGGTCAGAATCCCTGCAGGAATGAGGGCTCCTGTCAGACGGATGGACAGCAATGGCAGTGTCTTTGTCCCGAAGGATATGCCGGAGATATATGCGAAACGTCTTATTGCAGTGAAGGCCTCTGTCGTAACGATGGGATTTGCCTACTGCCAGATGAGCACAACTATCTGTGTGTCTGTCCTTATGGATGGACAGGGAATCATTGCGAACTAGGTAAATATTGACCGATAAATATCCGGATTAGATTTCATTATATGTTCTGTTGTCAGAATTGAAGCCAATGTTTGCGTCATTTAATTTGGAGCCAAACAAAGAGTCGTTCATTAAATACAATCTCCAGAATCTGAGCAATCATTTGGAGATTAAATTCAAATTCGCGACAAATAATTACAATCAAAGTAAAGCACTGATACTATTCATGAGTAATGAGTCACAAATGCTGAGCAAAAATCAAAACTTCATAATCGACTTCATGAGTATTACACTCGACTCTGGAATATTAATTTTCAAAATTAATCTAGGACACGGTAAGTGCAAGGCAATTTAGTATAAATGAGTATAAACAGTGTATAAACACTGTTCAACAAGGACAGTAATCAAATACGAGTTCAACAAAGAAATGACAGTTTTTGTTGAAAAATGAAGATGAATCAGTATAATCTATCTAGATCAATAAATGACAAGTTTATCTCTTGAATGATATTTCACTACAGGTGTCGAATCAAATGAAATACTTTTTTCTTCTTATGAATTATAGGCACCAAAACTCTATGGACACCAATTGATGACAGACTGACAGAACAATTGGTATTCTTTGGTCATCACAATCGGTTGGTATGGCTGGTAGTGGTTCCCGAAGACTCAGACAGAATGAAGGCTATCACCAGTAAAACTCCCCTCTCTTTCAAAGCACTGAATGTCTCACCAGTTCTCTACGTTGGGGGACACGAGTCATATACTACTCATCCTTTCCTCAAAACATTAAAGGGTTTCAAAGGTTTTTATTAAAGTTCTCACAAATAATCATAACTAATGATTGTCTCATATCTTAAGGTTGTGTTTATGACATTCAGATCAGGACTAAACAAGATTTGGATTTTCAAATACTTTCAATTCAATCAATCAATAAGTCTGTAAACACAGGGGTCTGTCATCTCTTAGATGATTGTTCGGCGAAGTGACCAAAGAATGCCATCAAAACTCAAATTTTAACATAATTTTAAAGAATACTCTTTTTTGGAAAAATTTTGAATAAATTTTAGATTTTGTTTTTTATTCGGCAATTATTTTAATGATTTCAATTAAAATACAAATACATAAAAATTGACCTGTTGGAGATTCTTGATCTCGGTCATAACTGCCACTACCGGAGTTTGAGTCGCCATTCTTTCCTTGGTTCATATTTAGATGTGGTCACAATTTTTATTAAAATTACTTTCAATTGATTTCAAGTATTGAGAGATTTGAGCTCATAGTAGTTAATCCCCAGATATGCACAATTTTATATACCATAAAATTTTGGGGGCAAACAATTATTCCCCTAAAACTCAGTCCACAACATTGACAAGTCATTTCATTTTCTGTATTGTGTTTATAGTTATGATAATAAATCTAAAAACTAATAATTAATTTCATATTTGATTTAAAGAGAGGTTTGACTGAACACAAAAAGAACAGAAAACAAAGAGATATAAATTTTGTGGAATACCTCAAATAGCCAATACATCCATAGGTTCTAAAAAAGTGTAGAGAATTTCAGGCCTTGAGTTCTATGTCTAGCGATTTATATGTATGTCTATTAGTGTTAGCCTCTATTAACTGTAGAAAAGGATTTGTAGACTTTTTTTGGTCTGAGATTAACAGCTTTTTTCACTATAACTAAAATTGTGAAGATATGCCATCAATAATAAATTGCTGAAATAAATTATTTAGTTGGTATTTAAATCATAAAAAGTGCTTGAACATTTACTCATTTCAATTCTGAATTGTGGGTAATTTTATTTGAAGTGATGAGAAATTAGAAAATGTTTTGTTTAAACACTGAAACAAAGAAATACAATGAAAACCCATAAAACTAATTGAAATACCACTGAAATACAAAAATGGATAATAATTGTTATAAAGACTTTCTTTGCGTTAATTTAATAAAAGTATAAATAATTGTGAATCAGAAGAATAGATGAGTTTTTTAGAGCTTTTATTCGTTTAAATGAAAGCAATTTCAGAGAAACTTAGTAACAGTTTTTCGTTTTAGTTCTCATAAAAAGTTTTTTCTTCAAAATTCAAAGTTTTTATTATTGAATAACATTACGAAAGAAAGATTGAAAAAAATAAATCTTTAATTTATTTTTATGAGATTTAGGATAAAATTTGGGTTAAAATTGTTGTCAAATAATTAGATTCTGAGTATTGGAGTAATAAAACTGAATAATTGATTGATTGCATAGAAATAAATGGAATTCATTAATAGTTTTTTTTTCGGAAGATTTGGTCAAAACAACTGAAAAATAGTCTTCAGATTTGTTGTTAATATTGTATTGTATTTCAAATAAATAGCAAACGAATTGTATATAAAATATTACTCAATTGAGTCACTCATTTGACGCGTCCAGAGCTCGTCCTGAGCCGCGAGAGACCAGTAGTGGTGGTGTCCTGAACCCTCCCGTTCTTCTTCATCTGTTCCCTTCTCTTCCATTTAGCCAACCGTTGTCTCAACAAATTGCCCAAAAATTCGTTCCAATTGTCGGGAAGTAAGACAACAATAAATCCAAACAATATGAGTAAAACTCCTCCCAATTTCATGTCTTGGAATACAGAATCGTATATAAGAGTGTCGACGACTGAAATCATTTGATTTGATTAAAGACTTAATTCAATAAAATAGTTGTTTGTAAACGACTCACGACTGCAGAAAGGAATGGCGAAAAACAAGCCCAGAGTCAGAAAGAGTTCATACGTCCAGACAATACCAAAATTTCCCAAAATATTGGCCGTAAGACTCAGTGCCGCTGAACCTGTAAGTGTTGTCCACGGGATTTGTGACCAGACAATGGTTTCGGCTCCGAATAAGTACAGCAATAGAATCAAAGGCCACATAAGAAATGCGTTCAATAATCCAATTAAAGTGAAGAATAGAGACATTTGTGCGAAAGTCGTGTAACCAATCATTCGTTTGAAGAATACCTGAAGTTATTCAATGAATAAATGATTTCCTGTCAATCAATGATAAAGTGTATCTCACTCTGAAAATAGCCGACCCTATGGCTGACCCAAAAGCTATCATAACTGCACCCAATGTTCTGTGATGTTGGACGCCATCCATATAAACGAGAAGAGCTATTCCTGTGTCACATATTATCACAGCAACGATCTATTGATTGAAAGAGTCTTTTAATTGATTTGTTTATAGATTTGAATACAATTTGAATGTTATTATACGCACACGAATACCAACGAACTGTTGGTGCAGAACAACCCACGACAGCAGATATACGATCGAAACGGAACAGGAAAAGAGTGCCATAACTACAGTCGTGTCCAAAATTCTCAGCGAAAATATGAGCATATAATTGGTTAACATCCATAACACACAGAAGAAGCCACACCGGGTGAAGAACTGCAATAAAGTAAACCCTTTCTCCATAAATCCCTGAATACTTTCACTATAAGAAACAAATTGATTGAAATTTTAAAAAATGAATTTTTCAATAGTGAGGATCATTTGACTCACATAAACATCTTTTTCGTTGATTCGTGTTCTTTAGTACAACAAAAGAGTTGACTTATTGTATAAATGGGTAGAAAAAGTATATTCCAAAGCGAACAAAACCAAGTGGCAAAAAAGGGAGCGTCAAATATGAACTCATACTCTTCTTCTATTGTATAAGGGGGCTAATTTAAAATAACACCATCATCATTTCAGATTAATTAACAATCAATTGAATACCTGTTGAGATATTTGATGCGTTTCTGTATTTTCTGAGTAAAACGTTTCGGAATAGTTTATGAACGGATTCAATGCAATCAAAGTCTTTTCACTTTTGAAACTTATTTTCATCAAGTACAATGTTCCCACCCATGAACACGATATTAAAAGCATTAAAATTATTCCTCTAATTATTTTCGATGTTTTTGTCGCACACTTGTCGTCATCGCCTTCTGTGTCCGACTGGTCGTGGATTCCCAACGGATCGCCTGTCGATCAGATAAGATATCATTAATAAATGAGCTTGTTCACACAAACATTATCTTTTTAATCTAAGTCAAGTTTAAACACAATAAGGAATCATTTTTGAGGCGTTCCTTACAATCGATTTTATATAGTTCTGTAAGACTCGGGAATATTTGTCCGCTTGTGCTCAACATTCTGTCCATTTTTGGCTCAATTTATTGATACTTTGGTCGGATTTTTAACAATAATTCAATACTTTATTAATAAATTTATGGCAATGATATCACTTGATCTAGGTTATATCTTGGTTATATTAGTTGAAAGACGGAATTATATTATACTTCTGAGTCTTATCTACTCATTAATTATTCATTGAATGGATTCGGAATTATTTGGCTTTCAATCAATCGTCGAATAATTGGCAGAATTTTTATCGATTTTTGGACGAAATTGTTATCAATAATGAAATATAATTATCAGAAAGTGCTAAGAATATACTGGAATTGATGCTTAGGTGCGATTGATAAACAAAATATCAGAGAAGCGGAAGGGCTGTCCTATTCTGTGAAGAATGGGTTTAACACAAATTACGTAAACCTCCAGAATATTCTGTGCGATTCTTTGCGGAATCTGATATCGTTTTTTTGATTAAAAACAATTTAAATGCTTTTATGAAAAAAATAAAATTCAAACTCATTTGTGGTAATACTTTTCAGACACAGTTTTCACTGAAATTAAATTTATTTTTGAAAAAGATCTCAAATGACTCTCTCCAGGAATGAATAAAATTAATTTAAACAAATCTTATGAAAAGCAGTTCTCCGTTGACTGAATATTCTTAAAAATATATATAACATATTCTGAGTGCTGTTATAAATCAAGATTTTAATTAAAATATTTTGATAACCATTAAGTGACCATGCGCTTTTTGTAATTTCTATTTATATTTTCTATTCTTCTATTTTCAATAAAAAAATTTAATAATGTAACCAAAAAATGACTTTAAATAAATGAAAAATACTTTTTGCATAAATAAGTCATTTCATGGCAGCATTGGTATTGAACCATGGTGCACTCTATCAAGATTAAATTGGTTGAATTTGGAAAAAATCATGTTTCGCTCATTTTCATAGACCGATAGTATGTATAAAAGATTTTTAAGCGAAAGATAAGTCTTTGAAAATCATTAAACTTTGAGTAAATTGATTCTCAACCGAAACCAAAGACTGGGAACCAATAAAAAGTGTTTGACGTTCACAAGACTCCACTCATTCTTAAATTAATTAAGAAATTTTTATAAAACCTTATCACATATCACACAGTTGTTTAACATTTACTTAAATATCAAAATAAGATGTTCTAGTCACGCATAAGCCATATATAGAATCTTGCAATTTTTTCCATTATGCTATTGAATCAAATTAATTATTATTTTCCGAAACCGTTACATAACTATAACTTTTTTCTATAAGTGTTTCGAAACTGAATCTGATATAAAACAGTATTTAGTTTTTAGATAAAAAACAAAAGATTTTATGAATATTCACTAATTGACGTTCACTTGCTTTTAAAAAATCCTTAATTTGAGAATTTTCTGTTACTAAACAACTGCTTAAAATATGTTTTAAGTCGTCTTTTCCCCCTCCCTTTCCCCTTGTCTTTCCCTGGTAACAAAATAGTTAAAAATGATACAAAAGAGACATTTATTGATATGTTATGGTCGGAAAAGAACAAATAAGTTTTAATTTGGAGGCAATATTTGAAAGACATTCACTCTTACCCTTTTCTAAGCACATACTTAATCAAAAACATCGGATTATTTCCAGGACTTGATTAGTATTAATGGTATCTCAATCATTATGTGAGTAATATTTGGATTCATTTGTGATAAATGCAGAAAATAATCATGAATTTAGTTGAGACTCGCCTTTACTTAATGCTGAGCGCAATATATAATGCAAATCATAAAAATATCAATCAATCGAAATGTCAATTATTGACAGTTTGTATGTCGTCTTCACTTTTCGAGTGCAGTAAACACTGAAGAGATCTAATTAAGAGTGATATACAAAAAGCAAAAGTGTTTTGTCTGTATTCAATTCAAATATAAAAATAAATGATAACTCAAACGCATAATATCGCGACAATTGGTTTGAGGACATAATCAATAAGATTAAGATATTCTGTTGATTTGGCTAAAGGTTTGAATTGGGTTCTCATGTATTCCTAACAATAAGTCAAATATCGTATAAACAGACAATTCTTTTGGTAATATAAGAGATGAGAAGCACTTTTATGTAATATATCGAATTGTTTTGAGACGATTCCTAAGAAAATATATTCTGACATAACTGTGGACTCAAATAAAATAATATATAAGTCAACGAAAATAAGTGTCAATATATTTATTTCAGTCAATTAGGGGACAAAAGTGCACTTCAAGTGAAATAATCCCTAAAAATAAGTCCATTTGTGAGAAAACGTCTTTTTATAGATCGGAAAGTATTTTATGAAATGATTTAAAACATCCATTTTATCGCTTCATTACTTATGAATTGCAAGATAATAATCCGGAACTTATTACTGAATGTGAGCCAAACTAATAGTTTTTTGATGTTTTCAAAAATTTATTGAAAAATTCCCAATACTTTTATGTCAAGTATTACTATCTCTACCGCATTAAAGTCAGTCATCAATTTTGAAAGCTATCAATCAGTCTATAAATAATACTTAAATACCTGAAGAATCGAGTCCATAGACTCCATGAGCTGTCTGTGAATCAATGGAAGGCCGGGCAGACGCTGACCGTGAATATGCCATAACATCTCCAAATGAAGACCTTCCAGGAGATGGGTATCTATTACCAGTCATAACCATACCGTTCCCTAAGTCATATACCGCGGGATTTATGGCCAGATTGTATGGTGAGGTATGAGATGAGGTGTGTGCGCCTTCGGTGTCTTCTTTCATCTGCGGCACCGTTGAAGTGAATAGTCGTTGTTTAGTCATCGCTAACACTCCGGATATTGACGATATACGGGGCCGGAAGTAACCCCTCTGTGCGGGCTCTGCCTCGGATTCAGCACCGAATCCGCGCCACATATTTGCTTATTTCTGCAGCTCTTAGTCCACAATTGATATCAGATTTCTCTTTAGGTTTCGCATCACTGGTTTTGACGGAGTTTTCATTTTTTTGAAACGTCAGACAATTTTCATATAAACCACAAAATATTTGATCAAAATTTCAGATTTTCAGTAAAATGAGTTCAAAACTCAATTATTCTGTAAAACTAATCAAATATTTATCACAAGAAAAATAAAATAGGATTTAATCACTAAAAGAATATTCTGTTTATCCAAAACTCGTGTAAAGAATAATATCAAACAAATTTATCTCCGAATGAATTAACATTCAATAAATCGATGCAAACGAGGAATACGTATAAGAAATAAATTTTTAGATTAAATTCAAACTCAATATATCTGTTGAGAAGAAAGTGTTGTCTGCGAACCAAAAGCGACGGAATTCAAGAAATTTTTACTTTATTTTCTGAATCAACACAAAACTCAACAACAAATAAAAAAAACTATTCAAACATTGAGCCAATTGGTGAACACATTGAGTAAAACTCTGTAATCAACTTTACTTTTTATATGACCATAATATTAGAGCACAAGAAGTTTCTTTCCAATTGAATCGCACATTCATTGGTCACAAAAATGATTGGCTTTTATTTGATGGCAATTCTCGAGTCTATTGCAAAAGTGTTATTCAATAAATTAATTCTGCAGTAAATAAAAGGCGAGACTTTCAATGAATAGATGAGACTTCCATTTGAAATGAGTGTTAACTTATAATTGAAAAGAGTTTGTGAAGAGAATGAGACAAACAGGTGAACAGAGGATGAGTTCAGACACCACCGACAGACTCGGCGAACAAATTCACGAACAGATCTCTTTAGCAGTCGATGGGAACGCATGCGTTTCCGTACATATCTTCGGTTATATATATGGTATATATATATATATATACCACCGAAAGAGTTATATATAGATATTTTAACTTATATTTTACGGATAGGAAAAAATAGTTTGATTCAAAGTTATTCTCTAAAATATTCGGTTCATATTTTTTTATATTCTGTGCTCTCAAGGAATTACATCAGAAGAGAAGTGAAGCAAAAAAAAACAAAGTTTTCAACTTTTAATCTCTGAGTCAATTGGTTTATGTAATTAATTAAACGTTTTTCAAAAGTGAAAAAATTAATGGCAATGAAAACAAGGCTAACATTTTCTGATCAAAACTATTAATAATTAAAATGTGAATTGCATTTAATGAGACAAATAATACAGAATTTTTTTTTATTAAATGACTTTGTTTTACATATTGACCTAAAAAGCTACAGCTTTGACATCAAAACTATCAAATCCTTAACTGAAAGGCAAAAAAATGTATATATTTTTGGACACAATTCAGTTCTGCGGTTGAGCTCTAATTTAGTATTGAAAATGTGTATCGAAAGGGTGGGGTTTTTAGACCATAGCTGTGCTCAACGACTGACTAAAACTAGAGTAAAGGGAAAAACTTTTGTTTGATATGAATTACCTCCAAATGAATTAGTGGTTTAAGTCAAGGACAGAATATTCTGTTCAGAATATATAAATTCACGGTTTGATATTGCAATGAAAGTGAGTGCTGTTCAGAAAAGTAATACACCGGTTGGTTGTCATGTGCTGATGGCTATTATCGTTATTGGCTATAGTATTGAGAGTTAAACCAAAATCTACTGACAATTCAAATGTCAAATCTAACCACAAAAATAAAGGACAGAGTTATTGATCGCTTCTCTCTGTCTTTGATCCTGAGCTCCGGTGTGTTGGACTTGGAGTTCATTTGAACGTCTCATTCATTGTCTGTCAATCTTAATAAGCACTCAATTATTTGTTACACTCTTTTGACTGAAAACATGGTTTTTATTATAGGAAACAGAAGAGAAGTCTTTGAATATTAAAGTAATCTTTTCTAAGAAAACAGACTTTTGGTTAAAAATTTTGTTTTTGTCTTATCATCGGATGAAACCCCCATTGAATGATATATTTGTTTCCGAAATAAATTTTCCTATTATTGTATAAATACACTACTATTTTGGCTAAACAGTTGTGTTGAACAGTAGGAGCGAAAAAACTAATAGAAAAACACAAAATCGATTAGACTCTGAGCTACAGCTCCAGAGAAATCCCTTTTCCCTATTAGTGAGTCCTGTTTTATGTAGTGTTGTGTTTAGAAATTTAATTAATTAACTGACGAATCAAATGATTTACTTATTCCAGAAACAAATTCATTTGAATTCAACACTAAATTAGAGTATTTTTGTCTCAAATTCTTCACTAACGCAAACAAATCGCTAATAAATAATTGAATTTCTAATAAGAAAACATTTATAACCAATACATTAGTTATTCATTTGGATTCTCTGATAATAATTACGAGAATCGCATTTCGCGATCAGTTGGTGAGACCGGATCACAATCCGAACCCTTTCCTTAATCTTCAGTAGAATTGATAAATGGATGTTAGACTAAAAGGGATGTAAAGGGAAACAAATCTTCAGTTTATGTGAACTAACATAAAGAATATCGCTTTTCATTAGATTTTCTCACAAAATGAAGTTTTAATACAATAATCAGTTGTAACTGAAAGGGAAGCAAATCTCTTCTGAATACAAATTCTTTCCTCAAAAGATAAAACTCTGTCTAAAAATAATATTTTTATATTAAAATCATAAGAAAACACAAAATAATATCAAATAATAAATTAATTCACTTGTTTTGCATAACAATAAGTAGTACATCATTTGAGGCCTGCCTTTGATTTTCTTTTACTACACATTTTTATGAATAGTTATTAAAACTGAATGAAAAGTATTTCAAAGCAATAAATGGTTTTCAAAATGAAATGTTCTTCAATTTTAAGCTAAGATTTTGTGTTTTGTTTCAATTCTGTCCTAAAAATGTTGAAATTTTGTATAAATTCATTCCGACTCTGAATTCAAACGATCCAATAGTTTTTTTTTATCCAAAATAAGACAATTTTTATTTTAAAATTTCATTTCAGATATGAATGATAGGGAATGGTATGATAGTGTCAATGGATTTCCACTGATTTGTTATGTAATTCCCATAAAACATGTTTTGAATTCAAAAAACTTTAGATAAATATCTAAAAATAAAAACAAAAAAAGTTTTATTACAAAAATTTTATGGAAACCCAGAAAAAAGGATTGGATTTTGGTTTTAAAGGTTAGAGAGTAATAAAAGTAATTAATTATTGAAAATGTTTTGCTTATAATTACGATAATTAAAGGCAATCGTTGGGCACTCAGTTATGTGCCTTTTTTGCTGCTATGAGACCATTTCGGCGGTCGTTTCTCAATGAATGCAGAGATGCCTTCCTGTCCGTCACATAGGCTCAGGTTCTCAACCATAACACGCGAACCATTACTTTAAAACAATTTAAATGAAACAAAAAATAATAAAAAATTATCGGAAATGCATTAAAAAAGTAAATGACTTCTATTTACTCGTAAGCCGTTTCCAAATTCTGATTGATTTGGAAATAGAAAAACTTTTTGCCCAAAGCTATGACTGCTTTGCTTTTTGTTAGTATTGAGTTCACAACAGTTTGAGTCTTAAAGAGAAGAAAATATGAATAAATTGCAAACTATTTGGCATTTGGTTGAAAATATTTTTTACTCAACAAATTGTATTAAAATGTATGAAAAATCTCATTTCAGACCTCATTCTTGAGTTCTTCTTCACTGACAACACGAGAGACTAATCCACTTTGAAGTGCCTCTGAAATCAACGAAAATAGTTTTCTATTTACTATTTTTCAATATTTTATACTTTTTTTTAATCCAATTATTAGTTCTTTCGATTGAATCAAAGGTTAGTATTTAGTGAAAGCATTGAAACCGAAAGAAACGAATATTTTATTAAATAATTTACATTTTATTGCTATAAAGTACTCGAAATTTATTATTACTTTTCTCTAAACTATTTTTATTCTCTTAATCTGATTGTAAGTAAAGGTTTTAGACATAAAATGAGATTATTGTAGAATATGTGGATATTCTGTATATAATTGAAAACAATTCACTCGATATTTGAGATTTGAAGTAAAGTAATCTCTTTTTCTATAAGAATAATATCGAAAGACTTGAAACAAAATCCAATTAATATTTGAGTTTCAAGAAACTAATTAAAACCTGAAATAAAATACCAGAAATTCTTATCAATTGAATAATGAATTCTGATTTCTAGGGGAATAAGAAAAGAGGAATGTCTCAAATGGTAATCAAATTAATGGTTTTAATAAACTTCGATCGCATCTCAAAAACATTGCAAAGAATCTAATTATGATTTATAGGACTATAGGACTGAATAACTCGAAAATTCATTGATATTGAGATCACATTCAAACTCTATGCAAATAATACAAAACTGGGACTTATTGTAAATATCGTATGATTTGAAGAATATTCTATACTTTCATTGTCTGAGAGAATCGATAATATGAAGAATATATGAAAAAATTCAAAAAGTAAGCGAAAATTTGAGAGGAATTGAGAAAAATAAACACAAAATTTAATTTCCATAAAATCACTTCAAAATATAACAAAAACAAAACAAAGAGAAGAAAAATCAATGGCTTTGACAAACCCTCTGCCGTTATTGTATTGCCTGTCATCAACATATAGGCACATGTCTTCAGATTAACACTTCTTGACAGAGGTATGGATGGCGTAGAACAGAATAGTCCAACGCTCGCACCTGTCGTTCAATTTTAATACTGTTTTTAATGTTATTCAAAATCAAATAAAATAAATTAGAAAACGATTGAATACCCGGAACACTGAATTGACTGCGAGTGCTGGCGATTGCGATATCAGATGCGGCCACCAGTTGACATCCAGCGGCTGCCGCCAAGCCTTTCGTAATTTGTTTATAATTAGATATAATTTTTGAGTGAAAGTCATAATTCATTTATCAAATGAAAAGTTGTCAAATGAATTCATAGTTAAAACTATTTTGATCTTGTTTACTTTGCTCTCACTCAAACATTACCGCTCCGGTGAATATATCATCAATTAGTGAACTCATAACTCAGAATAAATGTTATTTTTTGTTTACCATTAACTTCGCAAATGACTGGAACCTCTAGTTTTCGGATCAAAAGCATGAGTTGACTGCAGGCGTCAAACACTTTCTGGTGATATGACTGACCATTAGATGAAGTCTTTAATGGAATTCAATGGAAAATAGATTAAAATTCAATGAAAACCTAAAATTAATTCAAGAGTTTTTAAAAACATTTTTGATTTGGAAAAACTTGAGTTGAATTCAACATTGAATTCAATTTTTATCATTTATTTCAAAACTGATTTTCTTCGCACGAAATCACTTCAAATGTAATTCAAATCAAAAGTTCGCCCAAAAGTATCACTGATTTAGAAATGAGTGGAAATCCTTTCAATCGATTCTCAAGATATATAAAAACAATAAATGTTTTAAAAATCAATTTATATTTTTTTTTCTCTCAGTTATCAAATCCTCAGCAAAACAAAAGTTGTTAGAAGTCCGAGCATTAGGACAACTGTTTAGTTATTCTGAGCGCTAATACCAGTGGTTTTACTATCGATTGCAATAAAACATTACTTAATTCACTTAAATTTCAGACAACGTTTTCAGTCCATTAATTACTTTCTTTAATGAGTTTTAATGAGAAATATTAGTCTGAATAGTGATTACTGTCAAATACATTACCAGTTCTTTGAGATCGTGTCCCGAAGAAAAAACAGAACCATTAGACCTAATCACAAGACATCGAAGTGAAGGATTGTCCACAATATGTTCACTCAGACACTCGATTAATGATAGGGACAACACATTCCTGGATAAAACACAGGTAAGTATTTGAATCAATAAATGAAAAGTGTATTTCATTTTTTGATAAACTTTTTTTCATTCATTTTTTTGTCAGAAAATAGCATAAATTGAGTGAATTTTTCAATAAATATCTCTATTTATTGGCCAACGGCTACACATTCATTGAGTTTTGATAAAATTTTTATAAAATTTTGTGAAATAAATAATATTTCGCTGAAAACTACTCGAACTGAATGAATAAAGTTATCAAAAATAAGAGAATCGGTTGCATAACATGAGTATGCATTTCGCAATGAGCAAGATTAATTACCTTGTTCGTCAACAAAACTAATTTGAGTTAATGTCATACCATTTGCTATTCATTTCAAGTTAATGTCAAACACGTATTGAATAAAAAATATAAAATACAATAAAAAGAGGGGATATATAGAAAGTGGGGACAAAACTACAACACATTTTTCAGAGAAACGGATCACAACTGAAATTCTCAAATTTTTTTTGGGAATTCGTGAACAGAATTAAATTCATATCATATCTAATGTTAAGAATATTCCCCAAAAATGCCCTCAAATAAAATGTTATCACATTTTTTGACTAAAAAGTTATCAAAAGAATGGTTTGAATAAAATATTTCTAACACCCATCAACTTTGACAAGAAAGGGTCCATTTTATGTATTTTTGCTAATTCTTTGAAATCCATTTGACATTTCATTCAATAGATTAGCGAATAATGAGTAATGAAGTCATCTTTTGATGGATAAGTTTAGACAAAATCCATTGAAATTGAGTCAAGAATTAACTGATTTGAATGAGAAGTGAAATGAATATATTTAATACCTTGGTTAAGTTCAATTTCCAATAGCAATGAATATGGTTTGCAGTGAATTAATGCACATTTGAATAAATGAGAGAAAGATTACCTTTTCTTAGGGTTATTAAGAGTCACTTCTTTGACACCATTTAACTGATTGACTAAAACCAAGTCATGACTCGACTCTTGAGCTTCACTTTTAGTCATTAAACCAATCGATATATGAATTGATCGGACATTCAATACTCTTGACGTCTATTTTAAGGTGAAATTAAATGTAATTTTTACTAAAAATTAAAATCAAGTCATAGTTTAAATACTTTTGGGACCAAAACGATAGACTTTTTCAATAATCGCAACATTTTTGTCGTCAAAATTGAATTATTTTATAATCAAAACAAAAGACATTTAAATAGCGATAAAACAGTTTTTAATGTAAACCTAAATCAATGACATCATTAAGTGGTCTGTAATCAAACTGATCCAAAAAGTACGCAAATTATATCATTTTTCAGATATTCAAACAATTTTATGATTGAATTTAAAGTGATTTTTGTCTTTTTTGTCTGTTTTGCGATATGTGTGTCCTCTGGAGTCAATTTTGATTCTTTTTGTTCTGAAAACAATTTTACACAAGTTGATCAAACCAAGCAAGGAGCAATTATAATCAAAAAAAGTCTCAATGAAAGTCGGGCTGAGACATGGGAATTCTATATCGGTGACAATGGTAATTTGACATACTCTCTTTGGTCAAAT
>JAQIXV010000573.1:0-26663 GCA_034700625.1 Tectocepheus velatus
TTTCCATATTAATGAAAGATGTTGATAAAATAATAAAATTTTCCCTTGATCATCACTAAAAACACCTGATTTAATAACTCCACCAAGCTCAACACCAAAGCCTACCTTGGCTACTAGTTCCACACCCAGTTTGGCAACTACAGTAAATCCTACCTTGGCTACTAGTTCCACACCCAGTTCGGAAACTACTGCACAACCTACCTTGGCTACTAGTTCGACACCCAGCTCGGAAACTACTGCAAATCCTACCTTGGCTACTAGTTCCACACCCAGCTCGGAAACTACTGCAAATCCCACCTTGGCAGCTACTACGAAAACAATACTTTCAGAAAAAGACCAAGATAATAGCTCAACAATCGCAGGCGACAATAAATCCAAGCAGACCTTTATCGAGCTCTTCCTCTCAACGATAGCTAAAATATTTTCCAATCGATGGGAACTTCTTTAGCGACTTATTCGGTCGCAAATAATTTTTTTTCGTAACCAGATTTAAATGATCATGGTTGTTTGTACTGAAAATTGAATATCAAGCGAATAAAATATTAATTTAAAAAAAGTTTATTTAATTTGACAAAAATAATATATCTTGCAACATATTTCTGTTGAAAAGTTTGCGATGAGATCTTGAAAGTCATTAACAACAGCCGGTCTAATATAAAAACAGATTGGACCAGGTCATAATCGTGGTATAAAAACAATTTTTATTTGAGAAGTCTCTGAATTTCACATTTTCTCGCTTATTTCAAGAATGAATTCAATTATATTTTTTGTATTTTTTTGTCTAAGTTCAGTCTTCAGCGAAGATATCCCCGATTTTGTTGCAAAGGCCAAAACCCCGGGTAATTGGCAATACCCACCCAAATACCCTTCATATGCTGAACCAGTTTTGGGTAAACCTGGATCAGTTTGGGGCAATGCTGAACCAAGTTATGGCAAACCTGAACCAGGTTGGGTGTATCCTGAGCCTCCACAGCAAAATTATCCTGCTGATTTAACCGCGGGTATGCATGATAAAATTTTTAAAAATACTGTAACAACTTTTCATTGAAATACAAGAACCTAATGACGGAGTGCTTGGTATAAGTGCACTGATTGGAGATCATTTTGTACCAGGTAAGTTGACAATAAAAAAAAGTTGAATCAAATCTAAGAAAACTAATCCACTAAAAAAAGCGATAACACCATTGGGTACAACAAATCTGAATTATTTGTACCAGGCCAAGTGTAGTCCCAAGTCAGTTCTCCCGACACTTTCAGTAAATCTCACCTTTCCATTTCTCCTGACGTGCAATGGTCTACAAAACTACATTGCACCATTTTTATATAACGTCACAATCGATGGCACCACTCAATTGCTTACTATTCCTCGAAAGAAGATCACAATCTATGCTCTCAATGGTATGTCTGATCCTTTGTTAATTGAAATTTAAACTTTGATCAATTTGATCAAGGTAATATGATTGAAGTGGCTACCGGTGCCATATCCACGCCATCCCAGTGTGCGGGCGGTTACTACTGGAACGCCATCATATATGTGCCCCGTAGTCAGTACCAGTGCGTCACCACTGGAGTCAATTCTTATACTATAATATACGGCATTAGTCTCATTACTGGCAAATGTCAGTCCACGTGTTGGCTCGAAAAGGGTAGCGTTCAATTGAATCCTCCCATAAACAACCTAGGAGCAGTCACTGATTACGCAAATAACTGAATATTTTGTATATTTTATTGATTCATTTTTTATGAATTATTAATCACTTTTTCAATATACAGAGATTTTCCTGTATAATCCAGTCGTTTATTATCAATTTCACCTTTAATCCATGCAAATTCAAAGTCCCGGCTATCCCTATGAGTGCTATAAAGTTAAGGCCTACCTTTATAGTCAAATAGCATATAATCACATTTTGCATATAATCAATGGCTCACTCAGTCCCCAACGAATACAAATCTATGCTAAAGGTTTCGCTTATTATCAATTTGTGTTGACATCACATTATGTCAATCATTTTTTGGACAAAATAAATTCAACTTTTTCAAATTAATAATAATAATTGTTATTATAATATTGATTAAATGTTTTAATTATGATTAATTGATATTTATTTGAATTAAACCCTATAATCAAATAACTTTTTCTATGAATATTTGCCTTATTTTGTAACCTCATTGAAAAACTATTTGCGCCTATTATCCATTTCTGATATTATCCATTAAAACGCCTGGTCCCTTCGAGTGGATTACATCCGAAACTCTCTGTATTTGCAAACAGATTTATAAGTCAATATAAATTACTTCAGAATCTATCGCATGGTTTATGCCCGGGTGTAAATAATTAAGTCTTGATAATTTTAAAATACTAATTTCAAGCGAAACTTTTATGCGCTTGACTTTTTTTGCTTGATCATTATTTACAGCAAATGGTTTAAGTTTTGACAGGTTTTAATTTTACAATTTTCCATATTAATGAAAGATGTTGATAAAATAATAAAATTTTCCCTTGATCATCACTAAAAACACCTGATTTAATAATTAGCATATTTTGTCAAAATCGTGGTATAAAACCCATTTTCAAATTAAATCTAAAATTTAGACAAAGGTTACTTTAAAAATGAATTTAATTATCTTTTGTTTATCTCTTGGTTTGAGTTCTATTTTAAGCGCGGATGATGTTTCAAGTTCAATTGTTTCAGAGATGAAACACCCCGGCTATTGGCCAGAGCCATTTTATCCTCCCAATGCGGAACCAGGTTGGGGGTATCCGCCACGACCACCACCATATCCTGTTGATTTTAATGAAGGTATTGAGGGTAATCTTTTTTTAACAAAAGTAACAAGCTTATTTACACACCAGATGGTGGTGATGGAGTTCTTGGCCTGAATAATCTTATCGGTGATAAGTTTGTGCCAGGTAAGTTATCAATAAAAAAAAGTCAAATCAAACCTAAGAAAACTTATCCACCAAAAAAGCGATAACACCATTGGGTACAACAAATCTGACTTATTTTTTAAATACGACCTGTAGTCAAAAGTCAGTAATCTCGACACTTTCAATCTCGACTACCATTCCTTTTTTCGCGACGTGTAATGGTCTGCAAACTTATATAACACAGTTTGTATATAATGTGACAATCGGTGGCACCACTCAATTGCTTACTATTCCACGACTTAAGATCACACTCTATTCCCTCAATGGTATGTCTGACTCTTTGCTTGTTTCAAATATAATCTTTGACGAATTTGATTAAGGTAATTTCATTCAAGCGAATGCCGGTGCCATTTCAACTCCATCAAAGTGTGCGGGCGGTTACTACTGGTCATTCGATATATATGTGCCTCGGAGTCAGTACCTGTGCGTCACCACTGGTTTCGATTATCTGACTACAATTTACCACTTAAGTCTCATTACTGGTAAATGTCAGTCCACGTGTTGGCTCGAAAAGGGTAGCGTTCAATTGAATCCTCCCATAAACAACCTAGGAGCAGTCAATGGTTAAGCAAAGAGACTAGTCAATAGTTATCTTGGGCATTTATGGAATTATTGCCAATTTATTTTGAATTTACTGACAAAAACTTTCAAAATCAATAAAAAAAATTACATTAATTTAAATTATAATTATTTGAATATTTTACCTAGCTAATTCTGAGTTTTTGAGCCGATGATAAATTAACAAGTTGACTCTAGAGAAAAAAATTAAATAGGATAAATTTCTTTGAGAAAACATCCAAAACTTTTGAACTCTTGATAATCGATTCGTTAAAATGAAATGAAAATTAATTTTCAAAAAAAAATTACTGAAAATCATTTTAACAGTCGATCTCTTCTTTATTTATTGATGAACTGAGAGAACACCTGATGAAGTTCACCAGTTTTTTATCTAACTAACCTTGGTATAAAAACACAACTTGCTCGGCCACGAAATATCATTTAGCTAGCACATCTTCAAAAAGAATGTATTCAATAATTTTATGCTTAACATTCAGTTTTATCAATATTTTTTGTGCTGATGTGGAACAAAGTTACCCTGATCATTGGGGACGAAAGCCAAACCCTTCTAAACCTATTCAAGCACCCCCACCATCAGGTATAATAATACGTTTAATTCTCAAATTCAATTAAACCATGAACATTTTCGCGAAGACCACAATGACGGAGTTCTTGGTATATCTAATTTGATTGGAGATAAATTTGTACCAGGTTTGTATTTGGATTAAACCTAGATAAAATTATCAACATATCCATTGATCAACCTAGCTATCACTCCGGTTGGTATCACAAACTTGACTGAGGTGTCAAAATCAGCATGCTCTCCAAACTCAAAGTTGGAGTTCCATTCATTCAACGACACCTTCCCATTCCCCCTAACCTGTAATGGCATTCAAACAAATCTGTTTCCGATGACTTTTGAGGTAAAAATCAATGGCGAGACTCAGCCATTGACAGTACCCCGAATGCACAGCACAATTATCTCTCTCAATGGTAAGCTTTACCTAACTCGAGCTCATAATTTAATTTTTCTTGGTCATATAAAAAAACAAACGAAGGCAATTTTGTACAGATAGCTACCGGTGCCATTACTAGCCCAACTGCCTGTGCCGGGGGATACTACTGGAATGTCTTCATTTTCGTACCGAAGAGTCAATACGATTGCGTATCGACGACTGGTATCGACGAACTCATCGGTATTTATGGTTTGATCTTAATTACGGGTAACTGTCGGTCGTATTGTTGGCCACTCTTAGAGACGATTACATTGAGTCCACCGCTGAATAACCTTGGTCTTGTCACTAGTTACGCAAACGTATCATAAGCTTGCTCGTTATTTCTAAATTTTAGCTATCATTTTGTAAAACATTAAATAAAGTTTAGTGATAAACAATACTTGAATTTCTCAATTAACTAAAATTGTACCATGGTCATGTGTGAGTCTGAATAAAGTAAATTTCATTTCATTTAATTATCTGTTTTCGATCTTCTCTCGGATTTATTCATCATATGAATAATTACCTTGCTCTCTGAAATGCTTTGCTGATTAATTAGCTGAAAAGTAATAAGTGAAATACAATTTATCTTGATATTTTTATTCAATATATCTTTCTATGTATTTGATTGAGTCGTTTATCAATGAATTGAAGAAAATTCTGATTTTTATTAAATATGAAAAAATAGGTGATTGACAGCAATTAGAACCAACATCTGTATTATCTAGATCAAATGTGATTTTTAATGAGATCTTGCTTAAGTCACGGCTTAATATCCGTATAAAATAATTTTTTTGTCAAAACTCTTTTTCATTTACCCAGTAGTGAGTCAATCGAACAGAAATGAATTACCTAGCTATTTTTTTCTTCCTGGTAATATCGTCAGCTAATTGTGGTCGGTCTGTGAAAGAGGACAACGAAAGTGGATATGGTTTGTATGAAGAATTGCTACCACCAAAAGAAACACCAAGCTCAAAGAAAAATCAGTCTGCTCGTGGCATTTGGGAAGGTGAACTATTAAACAAGCATGGTTATCAATAAAAATTTATAATCAAATTAAAATTACAGTTTCGCCGCAATCTCAAGGTGTGTCATCCTTGTTCTGCGATGGGTGGGCCACACCAGGTAACAAATTTGATCATGTTTAAATAATTGATTGATAATTATCTTGATTTTAGTGGTGTCCGTCTCCAACAGCACAAACTTCACGTACTATTCTGAGTCGGTTTGCAGTAAGAACTCAGTCCTGAGTCAAATCGTAACGAACTTAACGTATGAAACGCCGTTTGTCTGCAACGGTTTGGCGGCTTATATTATGCCTTGGTCTTTCCAAGGTATGATCGATGGCAGTTACGAAGATTGCGAGATTGGCTTCTTCAGTCAACGTTGCGCAAACCTCAATGGTATCAAATTTTTATTAAATTGAGCAATTAATTTTTAAACTATTCCAATGATTGGATCTAGGTAATGGAATAAGAGTTAGTTCTGGCTTAATAAATGAACCCGATAAGTGCAAGGGAAGCATTGCCTTCATTGTAAGTATTCTGTTGGCCAACAATCAGTACCAGTGCGCCACAACTGGATTGGAAGGTCAAAAAATTATCTACCAACTGACCCTGATCAACGGTCCTTGCCAGTCCTATTGTTGGCTGTCCTCTGGCTACACAGAGTTAGATCCCCCGATCAATAATTATGGCAATCAAAACAGTACGGCCCCAGCAATGCGTCGAAAAGATGTTAAGAAAATCAAATGAATTATTAAAAAATTGATTTCTCATTAATTTTCTAAAAATAATTGATTCAATAAATTCATCAAAATTTTCATCAATTAATTATATCTCAAAACATAACCTCAATTGTGCATGATCATTGATCAATTATGAAAATTAACAAATTGATTTAAAAAGGTCAAATACCCTTGAGTAAATTATTAAATGTGTTCTATTTTGCCATTGATAACCTTGTTATTTCCTGAAACATGGAGTCATTATTTTGCAAGATTATTCTGATATTACGTAAAGTAAAAAACGAGTTCATAAACCTAATAAATGTGTAGATTCAAAAAGAGGTACAAGCAAAAAAAAAGTGGTGTTTAAGTAGAAAAATAGAGCAACCATGACAAAAAAAAACTTTCCAGGTAGTTAACAGGTTTGAAATTAGCTTGCTTATGTTACTTAATATCGGTATAAAAACAATTGGAGTCAATTTTTTCATTCTAATTGGGGTTCAACTGTTAGATTCAATTAATAGAGATGAATGATCTAGCTAGTTTACTGCTAATTTTATTAGCAGGGTTTGTTGGCAGTTTGCATGTCGTACAAGAAGAGAAAGGTTACGATTCGTTTGAAAATTGGCGCTCATCGTGGGGTTCATCATCAAGTGATGCGACGCTATGGCTCAACAACTGTAAGTTTGGTCAAACAATTAACAAGATCATCTAACAATGAATTATCAATAGTGCCACAAACTGGGATTTCTTCCCTATACTGCGATGGATTTCCCTCTCCGGGTGAGAAAATTATTGAATTGACAATTTAATAAGTCAAAAGTGTAAGGTGAAAAATTGAATCTTGCTTAATTCAAAGCTCAATCTGTTAGCGGATTCGTAAATGTGACCCAATATAGTGAGGAATATTGCGGAAAGAAATCAATATTTGCTGGATTAGTGGAAAACAATACAATCGCGAATTCATTTGTTTGCAGTGGTTTGCAGTCATTCATTAGTCCCTATAATATAAGCGCCTATTATTGGAACGGGACAGAAATTACCTTGCAATGTTCTGCCATGTATACCAGAACTGCATGTCTCAATGGTATGGCCTAACATATTTCAATTTGATTTTCAACTGTACCTGTTCCATCTTTAATTAGGTAATCAGGTTAATGTCCAATCATGCGAAATAGAGGAGCCTGCTCAATGCAAAGGATCACTGATATTCGAGGTGATTATTTTTGAGGCCAACAGTCAGTACGACTGCGTCTTGAAAGGTGCTACATCCCAAACGACTATCTATCAGTTGTCCATGATCACTGGTGTGTGTCAGTCTCAGTGCTGGTTAACTACCGGCTATAGAAACTTGTCTTCGCCGGTCAACAATTGGGGAACACCAACTAGTCTTGGTAACACAATTGGAAGCACTCCATCTAAATTGATTCGCAAATTGGATCGAGTCATTCAAATGTAACAATTGATAGAAAATTATTAATACATTTTGAAAAACATTCACAACTTTATTGATTGTTATGCAAAACAGAAATCATTATTCAATAAACATCAAGAGTATTTTATTACCAAGATTCAACTCTCTATGAAGAGGCTATTTATAGACATGAATACCTGGATAACACAAATACTTAGATTTAACATTAATTATTTCTAGAAAACTGTTCTAGGACATACTGTTGAACATTTCGTTCGTCTTCTCTGACCAAGTTGTCGAGAACAGGCCCATCATCATCAGTGGAAGAGTGAACAGGGTCAAAATAGCAACCATAATGAGTATAGACATTTTTGGTTTGAAACTCAATTTTATTTTCGTAATAAATTTATCGCAAATATAATCGAAATGTTTTTTCAACCACTTTAAGGACAGTCGGACTGACTGTCAGCACATGTTTACAACATTTCAATCAAAAAAAGTTATGATTAGAACAAAAATTATTTGAACTAATCGTTTGTTTTTCAATAACTAAATTAATTTCAACGCAAATAAACTTTTCATATAATAAAAACATTTGCAAGATTCAATTACCAAGATAATATATTTTTCAATTCAATGCTTCCTTTCATTTATTAAATTGTCTGCAAATACTTCAAAGAGTGGATCCAATCCTTTGAACACATATTGTCTTAACCACAAAAATGGTGACAAATGTCGAAACTGATGGACCGACTGCTGACAACCCTTTCCATTGGAATAAGACTTCAACCAAACGACTAATAAATTCAATTTATTTCACAAAAAAGTCATTAAATTAACTATAATTTCAAAACTAAAGAAGTATTTTAACCGAAAAAAGTAGTCTTAAAATCAGTCGAAAAACTAATTTCAAGAAAAAAATTCTAAATTCAAAGAAAAATCAATTGAGAGGAGAGTCTAAACAGAGGAGTGACCACAAGTCATATCATCACTTCTTCTTCTGCTTCTGGAGATCATGTAATCGTTTGATCTCTTCCTCGTGTTCTTTGATAAGTTTTTCCAACCTATCCTTCTCAGTGTCCAAACCCTTCTTCATTTTCTCCAACTGTTCCTTTTGTTTTTGTCTGAAGTATTGTTCTTCTCGCGCGGCTTCCATCTGACCGAAGGCGCCGCCGGCGTCACGAATAGAGCCACCGCTTCCGCCACCCTTTCCGTCGATAAAACAAATGTCAATAAAATTGAATTTTAAGAGAAACTCATTTAATGGTTAATCCGGTGGTCGTCGGCACACCGGTAGCCACACATTGGAAGCATAGATACCTTTCCGGCACCGCTTCCCAGTCCTTCAGACATACAACGAATTGAATTCCTGTTAATTGTTATTAAAAATAAATTTTTAAAACAAAAGTATTGACTGTTTTTCTCATTGATATAAAGTTTTACTAAATTAAGGTTTCATTTCACATATAATAATAAATCATTTGTTTTCATTCATTTGAGCCTTAATTTTGTAATACTTTATACATTGAAAACCAGTTAATCAATTGAGAGCCGAAAAATTGGTTTCAATTTATTTTGTGTCATAACTCACGAAATTAAAATCGGTTTCAATCGGTTAACAGTTCGGAGACTAGTGTTGAAAAGCATTTCCGTAATAACCCGTAAATTGTATTCAGAAAAACAAACGATTAGTTTAATTGTAATTAAGTTTTCAAACAAACGATAAGTTGTTTACTATTTTTGTTTTAACACAAAAAGTGATGCAAAACGACGAACATTGCATATCGTTCACAAACAACGTTATGCTTTAATGTTCAATAAGTGGCGGAAAATCTAATGATTTTTAATGCAAGCATCCAAACGGGGGTTGAGGTTAATTTAACTAACGTTGTATTTGAACGATACCACTACTCAAGGCTGAGGAGGAGTTGAAACAGCAGATGATTTATCGTTTCAAAATAACGTAACACTTTTCAAAGGTGTGAATAAATTTTAATATAAAAACCAAGATCATTAATTCTTATTATCTTGAATAACTTATAAATTAATTATATTTCATTAGTTTATATTCATTGCCTATAAATAATATCAAGATTTCAATCCTAATCACTCATAAATCTATGAGTTTGTTATAAAGGGTTTCAAATAAATAGTAACGATATTTGTGACGATTCTCATTGAACTCTAAAGCGTAACAAAACTTTTCTTCAATGAATTGATTCAATATTTTAGTAAACATTGAAATCATTTATTGAACTCAAGTCTAAGAAGTAGTGATTAATTGGTTTTAGTTTTTAATTAATTGTAATTCAATTGATTCATAAAATTCACTGAAATTCTCATTATTTACATTCAATTGAAAGTCAAATCAAAGAGTTTTATATATTTTTTGATAACGTTTTGAAAAATGAGTTTATTTTTAATGAAAATAATTTTTTTGATTTTTCCGATCAATTGATTGATTCTTCAGATAATTGTTGCCATTATTTGATTGACAATTATGTCTAAAGTTAGTGATAGTATTGAAAACAATTTAACAAAAAATTTTGATCAAAAAATTGATGTAAAAGAGTGTGGTTTCAGAGAAGACAATCTGAAGATGTCTTCAAACGACACGAACTCCAATCAGAACCAGAAGTCTATATTCGATGTGACGGACAGTGATATCGACGAAGAGATGGCAAAAGACAACAACAATCTCCAGAACGAGACAATCGATGGCTTCGATTTCGATACTCCCGAAGAGTTTCTGTTATACCACTCGAGGGCTGGAAATCTCAAAGTTGTCGATAAACTGATCCTTTTGTCGAAGAAGAATGAAATAGAATTGGATCTCAACTGTAAAGGTATTGAACTGTTGGCCACCAATCGGTCTGTTCCTCAAAATCTAATTCTAATAACCATTTGTTCCGATTGTCTTCAGGTAAACAGAAGTCAAACTACGGGTGGAGTCCATTACATTTGGCCGCATATTTCGGTCACTACAATGTTGTCGAAGAACTCCTTAAAGTAATTGATATTTTAAGCCATATTTTGGACCCTTTCCCTCAGTTTTACTCTTTTTTTTCTTAAACTTTTTTCTCATAATTCTGTTCCCAATTTGACCCTATCTTTGGTTTTAACCCCAAATTATCCTCAAAATAGAGGATATTCTTCATTTAGACTCAGATTTAATTGTATTGAAGTCTGAATTAAATCGAAATTATCTCTAAATTAGATACAAATCAATCAAATGACTCATAAAATATTCAATAATCACTTCATTTGATTATAATTTTTATCAAAAATAGTATTCAAATACACAAAACGTCAAACGATTAATACGTCAAAACTTTTTGATTGATTTTATTTGAAACCAATTTATTATCAATTAATACAACTATTGATGTATTGGAAGAGAAATATATTTAAACTGTTATCAGATTTCAGGCCTAATGTCAGCGCAAATGTAGTGAATAACCGATAAATCAAATGATAATTATATTTAAATTTCATTACATTTGTATCAAAACCAATGATTGATTTTTAAGAAATGTTTTTGAATTGAGTTTTAAGAAAATATTTGTCTTTCGAACAGAACAACGCTTTAGTCAATATAGTGAACGAGTCGGGGGACACCCCTCTCCACAAAGCCTCGTATACGGGCCGTGAAGATATTGTGACCCTTTTGGTGGCCAATAACGCAGACGTCTTCATCATTAACGGCGATGGACTCACCCCTCGAGAGTTGGCCCGAAAAGAGTCCGTCAAACGGATACTATTAGCCGCAGAAGAGGCTGACCTCAAGCGAAGGGAAGAGCGGTTCCTGAGCTGCGCTCGAAATGGAGACATCGATACAATGAAGACAATGCTGTCGGACACCAACTTTCCATTGAATATCAATTGTCAGGTGAGAGACAATCGCACAGCACATGGATTCCCAACGAAATTCTAACCCATTGTTACTCACATTAGGACGTATCGGGGAATACAGCCCTCCATTGCTCGGCCTATAGAGACCAGAAAGAGGTGGCAGTCTTTTTGCTGAAGAATGGTATCGATACGACCATTAAGAACAATAGGGGACAGTTGGCCGCACAGTTAGCACCTAATATACAAATCAAACAACTCTTGAATGAAGTGCAACCCATCGACGCTCACATCGCAAGCCTTAAGTCAAAAAATGTGAACCGTTTTGAGGGAATCCTCCTTAAAAAGGGCCGATTTTTCGGTTGGCGTATGATTTGGGCGGTACTTGAGAGAGGAGTCTTCTCTTTCTTCGCCCGAAGGGCTGACGCAACGACTGGAACCCGAAGGAAAGGCTTCAAATACTTGGAGAGTGCTATCTGTGAGCCATCAGACAAAGAGGACCAGCAGTTCGTTATTTTCTTTAGCGATAGATCTCGTGCTCTGCTGTCAGTCCCTCACAATCAGTCATCGTCTCCATTAGTGGACAGACAGAAGTGGATCAACGCTATTAATGACCACATCTATTATGGAACTAATTTTATAAAACAGGTTTGCATTCAATTTATAGCTTTCATCTAAAAAAAGGAAATAATTTCAATCCAGTCATTCATATCCTGTCAATTGATCAATGATTTGTTGAATACCTTTTCTTCTAATTAACATTTTTTTCTAACGGAATGACTTTCCTCTTAAAGGGGATGCGTTTTGACGACTCAGACGACGATGAGTTGACGGATCTGATGCCCCGGTGTTCAGTACAGGCTATGATACAGACGGCTAACGCACACCAGTCTATACTCGAGAAACATATCAAAGCACTCTTGCAATTGTCTGAAGACATTAACTATTCTGAAAGTCGTGTCAACTCTAGTTGTAGTTCTCAACAGAGTATTGATACGACTCCTAAATCTGATACCTGTGCTAATAGTGTTCGCGCCACAGATATTATTGAGTCTACTCTGCCTTCACTTAAGTTTCATCTGAATCTAATCCTGGAGTCGTCTAACAACGCGACTACTACTCTGTCTCAGTGTTTGGCTGTTCTGACACATCAGGAGGATGTAAGTCGGGTGCAGAGCACCGGTATATAACGCCTTCAATTAATTTCTCTCTATTTCTAATGCATTTCTTTTATACAATTAATAGTATTTAACGATTTATTTCGTTTCTAATTAATGCTAAGTCTGTCTCATGCTATGACTTTTCTTTGCCTCCCTTTCCACTACTCAGCACAACTTAATTACTTTTCTTTTGCTGCTATTTTCCAAAACATTTGTCATTTGATTGAATGTCAAAACTGTTATTTCGCTTTTGTTTTTATTTTTATTTTCAAACTATTTTTTACCATTAATTGAGTAAAAGTCGATTCATTTCACTCAAGTAAACGATTACTGAGCGATGAATGTCTTAACTCTAAACCTCTTTTATAGCTATTCTTCTCTATTGAAGTGGTTTTCTGTTAAAAATAGTTAAGTGTTTAAAAGTGTTGTCTATTTATAGGTAAGACAACTACTCCTAAAACAAGAACAGGAAAAGGTTAGGGTATTGGAGGACGCACTGCATGTGTTGGCTCGAGAACACCACGACTTAGAGCGGTCTATAGTGACTAACTCTGGCAACTATTATCACAGTCCGCCCCGGACTCAGTCCGTGTGTATGTCCGACACGACAGACGTCGACGAGTTTTTTGATGCCTTCGACGACGCGGACGACAACACAGACAAGACTCTGACCCAAAGCAGTGATGACCTCAACTCTCAGTCCCTTCAGACAATGACCGCAGATTACATGACACCCCTGTCCTCAATAGCGGACTCCTATAGCGGCCCTCGAGTTGTGGACAATACGGTTGATGACAACACTCAGTACAGGTTAGGAACACATCATTTCTTAGCATTTGTTTAGATTTTTCAGCCGTTTCTATGGCTTTCCTTTTCGTTTGAGTTATTGCCAAGACTTCCTCAGTATTAGTGGACAGGACTTTGCACCTGTCCTTCTCTGAACACTACTTATTGTAATGATATCTATTATTATAATACATTTTCCCCATATTTTTGTGATTAATTGATATCTATTATATTTATTATATTTTTCCATTCAATCCATTGTTTTATAGAATTTTTTGTTTAATTTTTATATAATTTTTTTGTTAACTTTTTTCTAAATTTTTTTTATCAAAATTGAGTTCTATTTCATTGAACTCTTATATAACTTATTGAAAATGTTATATAATTTCATTATTAGAGAAAAATAGACTCTTTTGTTGACTTGAATTACATTTCAATAGAAAACAGATTTTTATTGAATTGTTTTTCTCGTTACGAGAGCTGAGCGAAAATTGCTAGATCATATGGTGAATTAGCCTTTTCTATTTGTTTCTCTCACTGTTTATAGCCATGAACTCAATAAATTGATTTAATATATTTGTTATTTTAGCAAGGTTTGCCAACTGGCTTAGCTTTTATTCCAAGAATATTCTTGTTTTTCATAACCTTTTGTGTTTTTGTTTGATCTCATTTATCTTGATGAAATATGATATTTCAGTTGTATTTAAAACATGGTTATTTCCTTTAATGCCTTGATGATTTATTGTTGATCAACCTTGGCTACTAAACATTTGTTTTTAATTGAATGATAGCTCAGTTTTGTTTGGAAACCGTTCTGTTGTTTGTCTTTTAATATAATTTTGAATCAATTTTTGTGATATTTTTTTGTATTTTTAATTTCAATTGTAGACTGAAATATATAGAATTTGTACCCCTCCCCCCCCCCTCTAAGAAAACATTTAAACATTTTATATTAATCCAAAATATTTGTATTAATTATTAATTTTGATATTAAATGCATTCAAAGTTAGTTTTAATTTGATATTTGTTTTGACTGACATTTGATCTGAATTTTTGTTGGCATTCACTCAGCATTTGATAACTGAATTCTAGTGAAGAAATTGTTACTCAGTTTTGGAGTTTAATATCCGATTGAACTTTAATTTAGGAAATAATTAATTGCTTTCGTATGCAATAAACTATTGGAAAACTAGTTATCATTTTATCTAATCTCTGAATATTAAAAAAGTATTGAAGAGTTTGAAACTTAGAATTCGGTGAATCAGCGTATTCTCAATTGCAATGTACTAGGTCTTAATGAATGATTAATGATAATTAAGAAAATTTCTGCTTGATAAAACAAATTATTTACAATATTACGTTACATACTGATAGCGGACCTGATTTATTGCCAACTTAATTATCAAGGAAGTTGAGAAAAGTTTTTATGAAAAATTGAATTATTACGTTTAATTAAATATTTGCAAGCTAATTTTTCCTTGGTAACAACCTTGTACAATCATTTTTCAAGTTTAAAAGTCAATGAGCAAGGCTATTTTTACATTGTTTCAATAACTTGGTGACTAATCTGAGCGATTAGATTCTAAATAATATGATTTGATTGTAAAAATATTTGACGTGTTTTGTGAACTATTCCATCGCTTAAAATCCAAATGACATTCAATTGAATGGTTTTCTCATTTCGAAAGATTGCGAAAAAAGTACACAAAATACTGTCCTCTCTCTTATGTGCTGTTCATAACGTGTTGAGTGTTTAATGAGATAACTGTCGGTGCCTTCAGAGTGTGCCCGGAGTCAATCAGATCGATAAAGTGATCTCTTTTATAGAGCAGATGAAAGAGTTGTTTCCCAAACTGAGGCAAACACTTACCGCACACTCTCTGGCCTTTCGCACTCAGCGCTCAGTCTTCATAGCACTGCCTTAAGAGAAATGTACAAAAAAATGATCTTGTTCTCTATTTTGCCTGAGCAATGTTTAGACTAAATACTTGCGTTTATGTCACTAATTGAACTGATTTGTGAACTGGTCGTGCAGTACAGCGAAGTACAGTTTGTTTTGCAATTAACTCCAATTCGTTGTTAATTGTCTTATCTGTTAATCTGCTTAACACCCCATCCGTCGACCGACTTGTGGTTACGTTGTTTGCGAACGGCTTAACAGTTGTGTTGTGTTGTGTGTAGTGCACGGGTTTCGCACAAAACACTCTAACATTTCAAAACATTATATAATTTAATATAATTTAGTCATTAATTAAATTAATGTCTAATTTGTTTTGTGTCTAATCCGTGAAGTGATTCACTTTCAATGGTTTTTCTCATTCAAAGTTGAGATTAATTTTTTTGTACTGATGTTTGAATTTGTTTTGAATTTTTGTTTTGTTTTTTGAATTTTTGTTTTTTTTGAAAAGTGTTTTGTTTTGATCATTAAATCGGAAATACATATCATTTGTATTAAGAAATTATTTTTTTATTATTAATTTCTTGTGATTAGAGACGACTCAAAAACTTTGATGAAATTCAATATTTTTTTTGTTATTTTTAGTGAAAGAAAATTTCAAACAGTTTTTACATTTAGTCTTCAGTTTTATCAGTGATTTAAACAAATAATTAGATAAAAAATTTTATCGCAATATTTGTGTCGACTCTCCGTCTTTTGACTCAAAAACTTTAATTTTATGGTTAATTTGAAATCAATTTAATATTTTCAATGAAAAAAACTATTTCGTGACTTTCATATTGTGTTTGAAATAATAAATTTTGAGATTAAAAACAATTAACTAAAAAACACATTCAAAATGACAACTCATTCAACAAAATCAAACACAAAAAGGTATGGCCTTTGAGTTTGTGTTTGGATTTGTCTGTTTCTCAGCAAATATTTTACATCAAATTTAATGTATAATTAATTTTCAATTAACCGAACAATGATTTTGAGTACTTTATTTGTCTTTGAAATGATTGGAAACTATTGATTCAAATAATATATTCAGAGCTAAACATAATGTAATAAAAACTCAAATCAAATGAATTTATTATTCATTACAAAAAATTTTTTTATGTATAAATTTGTCTCAATTTAAGTCTCCCTTCAGTCGATAGAGTCGTTAAGTTTTTTTTTCTGTCATTTCATATATAATTCAAATCCAATTCAAAACATCTATTTTTTATCCGAAGAATAATTCCAACTATTCTTCAGATTTAATGTCATTTTCTTTAATATCTTCTCAAATATAATATTAAATGTCTTTCTATTAATAATTAATGACTTCTTTTGTCTAATAGATTACGTCTTCCATCGGTTATGGTTCCCAGAGATGAGGTCAGCCTCTGGTCTATACTAAAGCACTGCATAGGAAAGGAATTGTCGAAAATCACTTTTCCTGTGGTTTTTAACGAACCGTTGAGTTTCCTGCAGAGGATGACTGAAATCCTTGAATACGCGGAACACCTCAACATCGCTGACCAGTCGGACGATCCCATCGAACGAATGGAGGTCTGACTCTTAACTTATGACAGTTTCCGAAACCTTTCCTAAAATATTTTGATCCCTTTCCGCTTGATTTGTAAAAAACGATTTTTCAAAGAATTTAGACTTTTTTCAACTTAACTCTACTTTCATTACAATTGATTTTTCCATACATTGTAAGGCTTTTTCTCAAATCTATTCTGTCTTCAGATCATTTGTTTCTCTATTAGACTCGAGAGTATCGTTTAGTCTATACTTTGTTTTTATAGTTTTGTTTTTTTCAGGTTTTCCTCTATTTTTATCTTTCATTCTCTTATTCTTAGAAATATTTTTGCTCTTAATTCCTGTGAAACTCATCGAAAATAGTTATAACACCCTTTCCTTTGAGTGAAAACTTTTTTATTCCGGTTATTATAGAAAATGGTTTTACTCTTTGTTTGATTGAAATTAACTTTTTTTCTTGACTTTTGGTAATTCGAGAGGAAATTAGTCATCCATTCAATAGTTTTGTACTTTGGGAACGTCTTTTCGATAGACATTAGTTTTGTGTCGAAACTGTTTGTTCACACCTTTTAACAGACTTTTCTTCACTTAATTATCTCAATTGTTGAATAATTTATGGTTTGATTAAAACAATTGAAAAATTGTAATCAAATTTGTTGCTCGAGTTATCAGAAAAATGTACTATAAATCTGATAATTAATTATATGATACGAAGTGTTAATCAAATGTTTTAATTTTTATTCATTTTCTGATGTAATGAACGATAAGTTCAATTAATTTAATGCTTTAATTGTTTGCTAAGAGTAAGGGATCAGTGAATCGATTGTTTGTTATGTCATTCAGAGAACAGAATTAGTTTATTATTTGTCTCATCTATTAATGCCTTCAAAACATAGCAAACATCCCTTTTTGTGGAAAACCAATTAACTTAACAACAATTCTGTCCTCTCTTTACAGAATGTCTGTGCGTTTATAGTGTCGGCCTATTCATCGAATTGGCTCCGACTCAACAAACCATTCAATCCATTGCTGGGGGAGACCTTCGAATATGAAATAGAGGAGCGGGGCATCAAAGTTGTGTTGGAACAGGTGTGCCATCACCCGCCAGTGAGCGCCTGGTACGCAGAGAGCCCCCACTTCATACTGCACGGCACTATTTGCCCAAAACTGAAGTTCTGGGGAAAGTCTATCGAAATCAAACCGGACGGCACTATAACTCTTAAGCTTAAGTCCAAACCCGATGTCTACACCTGGAAGTCAGTCAACTGTTGTATTCATAATATCATTATCGGGAAGCTATGGTTCGAACAGGTATTCACTCATCCGTTCTGTTATTGTTTTTATCATTTTTATGTCATTTCTTTTGTCCGATATTTCACTCAATTTTTGTTTTTGTTTTATGACTTTTCCGATGATTTTATCGTTTCATTCAAATGAATAGACGTTTAGACTCTTTTCTAAATGGATTTCCTATCGATTATTTTGGACTCAATTTCATAGAAAACCATTTGTTTTGTTTTGGAGTCAAATGCTTTCAATTAAATCAATGAATGATTAGTTAAATGACTCGAATCTCAGTTTAAATAATCGATTGATTGATGAAATAATTATTAAAAACAATTTTTTAAAATTTCAATCTATAGTACGGTTTGATGGAAGTTATTAATCACACGAATGGTATGAAAGCCCAATTGAATTTCAAAGCAGCAGGGTGGTTTGGCAAAGACCTACACCGTTTCGAAGGTTTCATACTCTCATCCACGTAAGTTAAGATTACTTCCAATAATCCCTCTTTTAATACAAAATTAGACACATTTTCGAGACATTAATATTAATCGGATTTTGTGTCTGAATTGTGGCTCAAATCCCGGGAATATTCTCTACTTTGTTATACATATACTTTGTATAAGTCTTATACCTATTATACCTATTGTTATCTCAAACTATTATTTCTTTATTTAAATGATTTTATTATAATTTTATTTCAATTTTCTGTTGACTTTAGTATTGAATTCGTGCAGAGAATCGACTCATTTATCAGATAATTGAGTGAATATTCTGTTTATTTATTTTATTGAATAAGTAGTTTGAATACAATCAGTTGAATCACAGAATTTCATAGATTTTTCGCTCTATTTCTCTGTTGGGCTATAGTTATGTAAAACAGACCCTAATTTGAATGGAAAATAGTATCGACTTCTCGTTCTGTGAGGACTATATTCTTGAGTCATTTGCTTATAACTCATTTTTTTAATATACCGGTGCTATGACTGGAAACAGAATATTATTCTGAATAAATTAGAGTTAACTCTCTCTTTATTCTGTGCTCTCCCATGAAGCGAGAGAGTGCTGTAATCATCAGTTTTTGAGCTCTTGTTCATTGATTTTTTCGCTACAATTATGTGTTTTTCAATTTTCAAGTGAAATGATTTTTTTGAAAACAAATTAATTTTTTTTTTTGATTTATTATTCAAATATTTATCAATAAATCAAAAGATTAGATGTTTTTATAAAACAAATCACATGAAAAGTGGTCTATAAATACATTTCAATTCAATTTTTGACACAAAAGTCTTCAGGAAATGAGTTTTGAGCGAAAAATAATGATTTGTTTTTGAATTTATTGTTATTTATAGTAAAGAAAAGTTGCGATTCATATACGGAAAGTGGTCCGACTATTTCAAAACTGCTTCCGTCGATGACTACGAAGAGTATATGAAAAGCAATCAACGCTTCCGAGTGCCGGACAGGCCGTCCACAGACACCTCTTCGCCTTCGACGCCGAGGAAAATGATGTCTAAACTAAATAGTCTTACGCGACAACTGACGGGCAATGACTCCACAGAAGATGTCAGCGCCGGTAGTGATAGTTCGATGCCCGACAGCAGTGGCCTAAACGGCGATCTTCCCAAAAGTGATTCCTCGCATTCGCTGCACATTCCCAACAGTCGGCTCATATGGGAGGTCAGCCCTCGACCAGAAGACTCCGCACAGTATTATCACTTTACACTGTTCTCCATGTCTTTGAATCAAATGACCGACGATTTGGCCAAATGTCTGCCGCCGACAGACAGTCGATTCCGACCCGACGTTCGCAAACTGGAAGAGGGAGATCTCGGTATGCGATTACACCTTACCTTTTGTGTGACTCAAACTAATGCCAGTCTTCTATCTGTTCCCACAGAAAGTGCAGCTCAAGAGAAGAATAGGTTAGAAGAAAAACAGAGAGAAGTCCGAAGATTACGGAAAAAGAAGAGAGACGTTTGGGAACCACTGTATGTATTGATTGTTGAGATATTTTTGATTGATTTTCAAAATTTTATTGTATTTTTAATCTAAAAGTTGGTTCAAATCGGAACAAAATCAGTTCACAAAAGAGGAGGACTGGATATTCAACGGACAGTACTGGAGTCGACAGTTCGTCAAATGTCCAGATATTTATTGAAGACTTACTCTTCTGTTAATCAATTAATTTGCAAACAATTGGAGGCTTCCGTTCTTAAGGTCAACATTGAGATGACAGGCTCTGAGGTATACAATAGGTCTACCCTCTGATACGTACCCCAAAACACTGTACTCTTAATCAATTGCCAAACATAAAGGACAGACAGCCTCTCATTGATTATTCGTCTCAACTCTTCTCTTATTCTTTACGACTCATCCCATCATTTGAGAGATTATTAGAGAAATATATTAAATGTTTTTTACAATTATTTATATTTTAATTAAATTTGAAGTAAATATAGATTTTTAGCCAAAATATTGTTTTAATTATAAGATATAAAACTATTTTTTAATTATATATTTGTTTTTTTAAATGAGATTTAATTTTACGTTAAAAACTGTTTTCACTGTTTGTCTTCATTCTGTGCTCTCAGTTCTGATTCCTTTTTTTTAAAGAGAATTGTAATTAAAATATCGTTTGAATCGATTTTTATTAGCCTTTTATAGGTTTGATACTCAAAGACGTCATTATTTTACTGATTATTGACTTTTTTGAACAGTCTTTAGGACTAAATCTCCCAATAATTTGATGTTCAAAGTGTTTGGCAAAGTCTCTGTGATTGTTATGGAAAGGCCTGTTGTGTATGAAGTCTGTGTCCGGTTCTGTTGAGGTCAGAGTCCGAACAAAAATCTGATTTTTAGGCTTAATATCAGTGAAAGTCTCTTAAAATTAGGATTTAAATAGATTTCAAAATTGATGTGAAATGTGTTGTAAACCAATGGAATAGAAATAGAAATGAGTTTCAGATTTAAATTGAAAATTGTTTAATAAATTCAAATAATTTATTCAATAATTTTTTGTGTAATATATTTGCAAATTAGTTAATGATTTGAAGGAAATGTAAATATATTTTAATGAAATGATTGGAGAATTTCTCATAAATTACTTGATTTTTCGTTTGAGACTATTTTTAGAATCAATTTCTTTGATTTATTTCAAAATAAATCTGATTTCAAGTATTTTACGATAAATTTTAATTTAATTCTAGAACTTTATTAAACTTAACATGATCAACTAGGTGCTTAACTGTCCTTGCACGTCCCCACAATTTTTAGCTGTCTTATTGACAAAATCAATAATTCATTTGAATAAAGCTATCATTTTATTAAATGTTATAATATTTATAATTACTGTACAGAAGACGAAAAAACAATAAAAAAAAACAATTTTCCAGATATTAGTCAATTTTCTCATCAATTGGTCTAAAAAATCGATAAATAAAACAAATGATTACTTTTTCTTTTCAATTCATTACTGTTATTAGTCTTTGAAATAATTGCTATAATTATAGACTTTTTTATTGGTTTTGGTTTTCAAATAGAGAAACACTTTAAATACCCAATGATTTAAAACTCATAAATTTTTATCAAAATGTTCTACAATATCAATTGGTTGTACAAAAATGAGCTAGCTAATTAGTGAGTAATCTTGCTATTTATCGTGCTTTCAGACAAAAATTCCTGGAATTCATAACTTTTTTTTCAGTAATTATTTTATAATTTGATTGGATTTTAATTATATTCTATTCTAGAAACTCATGAATACCTTTCCCCACAACAGGAGTAATGGCTCTAATAATTGGTTGTATTTATTTTGAATGAAAAATTTAATTCAATAATTAGGGCCAGAGTTGACCGAAAGGCCGTACCGTTGGATAAAAGGGAGAATTATTTTGAGTGAAACTCTATTCATAGCTATCGATAAGTTTAAGAAGAAAAGTGAGCCTTAAGTGAAGTAATCCTTCAGACTGTGTCTCAAAAGCTGAACCACTGGTGGCTATGAGTGACAACTGGTTAGGTCTGTGTGTGGTCTTCACGTGACAGGCCTTGCATTGGATGGCAGCGAATCTCGAGGTTTGCGCTCTTCAGGCGTTGTTCTCATTGGGAACTCGTATTATGGCTTCAAATACATTGAGTTTGGATTTGAAAACAATAAAAATCAAACAAAAAATTTAAAACATTTAACCATAAAATGGATTCAGTTATCGATTAAATTAAATTTCAACTATTTTTTGCCTCGAAATGAAGTTTTTATGTTCAATAGATTCGAGCAAAAAGTTTTGTGAAAACTTCAGCCAAAAAGTCAATGAAATGTTTGTTTTGATTATTTAAATGTAAAACAAAATCATTAATAAAAAGTTTAAATTATTTTTCCAACAAATAAAGAGTTCCGAAGGAAAGGTATGTTTGACTTAAAACTCAAAAAAAAAATATTTTAATCAAAAAAATTTCTTTTTGTTTCAATAGATTTCAAAACTAATAAAATGTTTATTAAATTAATATTCGATTCAATTCTGATATGGATTTCAATTATAATAACTTTTGATTCCAACGGACGGATAGTCGAGTGTGTAGTCAATCCGACGTACAGTCAGTCCTTCAATCCTTTAACTCACGGTAACGGAAGTCCAGATCAGAGCCACTGTTACCGGCAGTGGAAGTGTCGACCACTACATAGCAGTCAGTGCTTAGACGTTACCCTTCCCTACAAATTCACGACAAGCACTGTATGGGAGAACCAATCCTTCAACGAAATCCACGATTACCTCAACAGATGGAAAGGACTCCGAAGTATACCTCAGTGTTGGAAAGCCCTTCAGTCGGTACTGTGCGCCACATTCTTCCCGCGCTGTGACAACGAGTCTAGTCGTGTATCCCTTCCCACTCACGACATGTGCCGTTTGACTCGACATCCGTGTCGTCTGATCGAACAGCACCACCACTGGCCAGAGTTCCTCCGATGCGATAACGAAACGCTATTTCCCTCTAAATGTAAGAACGATTACACAGACCTTAAGTTCAACACAACGGCTGTCGGCGCTAAATGTTCCGCCCCTTTGGTACAAACGGAAGATCCAAATATTTGGTATCCGGGGATAGAGGGCTGTGCCCTTCAGTGTCAGGACCCGGTCTATACGGAGGAACAGCACCGAAAAATTCGTTCGTTTGTATCGCATGGGGCGGGGGTTAGTCTTTTGGCGACACTGTTCTCAGTGTTGACGTTCATAATCGACTGGAGGTCCTCTAATCGCTATCCGGCGGTCATTATATTCTACTTAAACATGTGTTTAATGATCTCAAACACGGGTTGGCTTTTGGGAACAGTCCTCAGCAAAGGTCCGCATGAGATAGTGTGCCGACCGGACAACACGACCCGTTACTCAGAACCGGGCAATAGTACCGAAAACTTTTACTGTTTGTCAGTATTTCTGCTGATATACTACTTCTCGATGGCAGCTCTCGTATGGTTTGTAAACCTGGCCTATGCCTGGGACCTCTCATTCCAGACATCGGGTGCCGCTCACAGGGATTCAGTCAATTCGAAAGTGGCTTACTTTCATTTGACCGCTTGGAGTGTTCCCCTTATGCTGACCATTAGTATACTGGCGTTGGGAGAGGTATACAAACGAATGTTTTGCACTAAACTATAGCTATCCTTTCCTTCAGGTGGACGGGGACTCACTCCGAGGCATATGTTTTGTTGGAGTAATCAAACCTGTAATGAGAATATGTTTCGTTTTGGTGCCGACCACTGTCTCACTCATAATTGGCTGCTATTATATGTTCAGAGCTATGGTTACACTCATTAAAGTCAAACTTATGAACAAAACTCAGAATAACTCAAACAGAAAAAAGAGCAAAAAGATTGAACACATGATCATCAGAATAGGTTCGACCATTCAGTCCCTTACCATTGATTATTGACTGATAGCCTGTCCTCTAAATTAAAGGTCTATTCGTATCGTTTGCTGTGATATCAGTGACGATGACATACATATCACACGTCTATGACTTCACGAACTCTTTTCAGTGGAAAAACTCTTTAAACGATTATATTATGTGAGTTTCCGACGAATTTTCGGAAGGCTTTCCTATTTTGAGTCAAAATAATGAAATTTATTTTATCTGTCGAACAGTTGTACACTCAATATGACGGCCGCTCTCTATCCGGACACTACCGACACATCCCTATCCCTGTCCGACGAATCAGGAGTCCATTCGTGCAAATTAGTGGATCGACCGAACCTGACTTATGCCTACTTACAGCTGTTGGCGGTATTCGGTGCCGGCATTTGCACCTCTTCTTGGGTCTGGACTTCGAACTCAATGTCCGGTTGGAAGAGATTTATTGTCCGACACCTGAAGCCAGACATCAATGAACCGATTCGTATGAAACGACACGAAATGATTAGTAAAGTCTTCGGTCGAAGACATCAGTTAACACAGGTTTGGATCAAATCATTCCTTTTTCAATAAATTCTGAACCCTTTCCCCCAAATAAAGGGCTGTTATTCGCCATCATTTCATTCGATGCATTCGGATCCGGTCGGTATGAACTTGAATTCAGCGGTCAGTCAGGATCTGTCGGCCACGTGGGCGGCGGCTCTGCCCAACTTCATGTACAGGAGGGGTGCCATCGTTGGCAATGACCCAAATACTGTCCAACCGAACCACTATTTGCCGAATTATGTGTCGACCCGTCACTCATCCAATAGCGACGTCAGTCAACAGCGTTCGTACGACTCCTACCGGCGCTCATTGGACTCTCAGTACAGTTTAGAACAGTTGGAAATGGCTGTCATCGACAGTAGACACCAGAGAAGGAAGACTAAGAAAGAGAGAGAAAAACTACTCAAAGCTCACAACAGATCAAAACCCTATCGAATATCTCGCAGAAGAGGGTCCGACACCTCCGGAAGTATTATATCTGCGGCGCTGGCGGTCAGAGCTTTGGGAAAGGGATCGAAGAGCGAATGCAAGTCTACTTCAACCGGAGATCTGATGCAATTGTCAAACAATCCGATCCCACATTTGCTGCCAAACGCTTTCATACGATCCCCGATCGCCACTCCTTCTGCTCCGATCCCAATACCATTCGTTCCGCAGAACCCTATCCCCAGACCTCGTCTGACGAGACCTGCGGTCAGAAGATATGACTTCACTCACGGAATGACTGATCAGTCCTCACATCTGACGAATCCATTGCTAGAAAGGCGTCGACCGGACAGTTGTGTCCCAAACTCACACTTAGACAACAGTGCCGGACATGTGATACAACCCCTGAACACGACTCCGAATGGAAGTAATGCCAACATTCAGTTCGCGACCAACTTTGGAATGCCGTTCCCTATGAATATGAATACACAGAACCTGAGCTCAGGGATGGGTTTTATGCCAAGCGCTCAACCCCTCAACTATTACCCTATGAACTCATATTACGGTAATTTGATGGCCAACAGTCAGGTCAACACTTTTGGTGCCAATTTCTTGCCGTCAGCTTTCGCGCCGACCACTCCGTTGCCAACCATGGCGTTCCCGTCGCCATACCCTCCGTACCCACAGTTTCAACCGATGGGAGCGTCACTCGTTCCGCCCCAACAACAGTGCAATAATTTAGAGGTATTTTAGTCATAATTTTTTTAGAAATTGACTCAAATTCTGATAAAAACAGGACATCCAGACTTTGATGAGACAGAGGGAGGCTTTCCTACAGTTATGCCGTCCGACTGACAGCGCCAGTGATATGGAGGATATCCTTCCCATACAGATGTCTGACTCGGAGGGCATATACTCTCCGGACCCGCAGTCGAGAAACGAGGGACTGATAACAGCCCAGGAGTTGGTCGACGCACACATACAACGAGTTGAGGCCCGACTGGAGGCCAACGGTTTAGACGATCGGTCAGTTGTGGCCGCTTTGGGGGACGGAATGGTCGGACACGTCGTCGTCGAAACCCAAACGACTAAAACAAAGTCAGAATCGAAGCGAAAGAAAAAGAAGTCTTCGAAAAAACAGAACAAAACGAACGGAAATGTCGTTAATAACAATAATTTGAATGATTTTGAGGAACAGAAACCCCTTATGACTCATGAATTGAAAACTAATTCTAATTTAACGGAAGAGAAGAATAGTTGACTCGAAAAATGAATTTTTGTCTTAAATTTTGTAAAGCCTGTGATATGATCAATAAAAATCAAAATGAACTTGTACAATTCAACACAAACGAGCTTGGTTAGAAATGCATTTTTCTATATTTGATTCTTTTTCTCAATACTATTGATATTAAAAACTTTAATTGAAAAGTGTTTTTCATTTATACGTTGTTTATGAAGAGCTCAACAAATGTTTGTTTACAAACAATACAAACAATTATTTGGTTTTTAACTGAATTTCAATTCAAATAAAACTTAATTCAATTGAAGTCAAAATCAAATCAATACTCAAATAATGGCTTTAATACGAAAGTCAACAAAACTCTTGACTTTGAGGAC